>JAPQRN010000018.1:6239316-6269824 GCA_037367275.1 Coranthus polyacanthus
TGAAGACCATATGAAGACCATGTGAAGACCATATGAAGACCATGTGAAGACCATATGAAGACCATGTGAAGACCATATGACGGATGGAAATGTGTGCTCAAATTTGTATTTTTTGTACATGTTTATCACAGAAAATAAGCTGAGACCATTGAGTTTCAGGTAGAAAAAAATGTATACTTGTCCCCTTTTTCTTTTTGTAAAAATTTGAAACAGGTCAACTTGACCCGAATACTATACAAGGGTTAACTTTAGACTGTAAATAGCACCATGTGCAGCCTTTTCAAGTAGATGCTCCTTCCGTGCAGAACTTCCTTTCTGAGTTAAGTACTCGAGTAATATATGGTTCACGAGCGCAAACTCAACGTTGGATCTGAGAACAGAAAGCGGAGGTGGAAGAGAAGAAAGTCAATCGAGAGAGTGAGTAACTAAGTGTGGAATGATGGGAAGGGAGGCCCGCATGTTTTGCTAGTAGAAAGTCTGTAATCATGTTAAATGAGACAAACACATAGCTGTGCTTGTGCCAGCCAGACAGCCAGGCCTGTCTCTGCATGCTCTTTACGTTTCCGTATGAGAACGGTACAAACAGATGGTACACTGTCTGGCGTGTCAACACCATTGACAGCACAATAAAGACACAAAAATGAATTGGAAAATAAATACTCATTTGCAACTGCCGATCAATACCCAGATCAATATGCTAATGCCTGTTTCTCCCTTGTGAGTCTCAGGTGTGTCCAAGCATATAATGTGGAAAACAGCACCGTGCGTTCAGTCTTTTGTTTTGTCTCTCACACACATCACGCCTATCACAGCATCACAGCCAGGGTCCACCAGCTGGTCTCCACCAGGATACACAGCCGTCACCATGGTGACAAAGCCTGCCAGATGAGGTTTATTGCTTGTGTGAATGTGTGCATTGATGGTTTAACATTTATTTTAATAATTCATAAAGGCTGGCCTCTGTGTGTGTGAGTGTGTCTGCCACACAGCCCACAGATTCTTTGTCTGTGGATTCCAGACAAAAAACATAAACAGGGGTGAGAGATAATTACACTGAAAGGTTGTCAAAACAGCTTCAGAGAGTGTGTGTTTCATTTCTGACACATAAAGTCTCCTGCTTGTCACATTTGGAGTATTTCGCACCAACAGTCAATTAGAAACACCGTGGAACCCACCAGGCCGCAATGGGGGGGGTGTTTCTACTACGGAAGGAGGGCAGGACGGACAATGAAGCATAAGATAAGAGGCGTCAGAGAGGGAGGGAAAAGGAGTGAAGAGAAGGAGCTAATAGATGCAGTGTGGTGACTCAGGCTACTTCTTGGTTACTACCACTCAGGCAGAATGCCAGCCGTACTGGTGTTGCATAACAACCACATGTAAAACCTATTGTCAGGGGTCGCCTTAGGAACTGGGCATAGAAAAGTTTGCTGAGATAATAGAGACTGTAATGTGAGTTTGAGAAAACAGGAACCTTTAGGGATAATTTCCTCTACAACAGGAAGTACGCTTGAGTGATTATTCACCACAGTAAAATTCGATGACACAGAGGTGACTGTTAATATTTAAATAGAAGGCGCTTTACTTGAACTACTGCTATTATTTTTCAGATTTTTATCGATACAAGCTGAAATTAAAGACCTGCACCAACCCCTGGGCAAACAAGTAACTATGGCAGCAAAAAAAAATTGTTTTGTCTATAATTAGTGCAATTTAAATACTTTCCATTGTGTTTTTACACACTTGTCTTTAACCTGTTTAGATGCATTCACGGTTCATCTAAGAATGTCTCTTGGTCCATCAGTCCCCTTTACATTTAAAACGAAATGAATCCGAAATGGTTTGACAGAATGTCTTCAAATTTGGTAAAAACATTCACTTTGACTCAGGGATGAACTGCTTACATTTTGGTGGTCAGAGGGCAAAGGTCAAAGTTGTCACGACCTCACAAAACACATTTTTGGCCATATTTGCGAATAACTGAGAAAACTGCATGAACAGATTATGGTGTTGATACATCCGATTGAACTCCCGGTTCTTGTTTCTCAGTGTATATACACACATTTACCGGGCATCTTTATACTATGTTGATACTATGAATTGAAGACTTGATATAACAAATAAAATAATGTAACCCAGCTGCTGAGAACGTGACCATACATAGTACAAGCTGCCTTTAGACTGATGTGAATGTGAGCTCCAGAAACTGGCTCAACTGGACTCAAACACAGAAGTCCAAGGCTGAACTTCTTTGACAGGTGCAGAGCTGATTTAAACCCCTGTAAAACTGTTGTTTTCACAGGGAAATCTGCCTTTCACTTTTATGACAGCGCTGTAAAGTCATTTAAACCATAGAGGAGGCCCTGGGACCCCAAAAGGCTATTTTTTTAACAAGAAGGATGCTCCTGCGAGTGTCTTTTACCACAAAACCACGTGTGTGTCTGTTGTGTGAAGGGCATGAATAACACCTAAGACTAAAACTAGAAGTAAAAAAAAGAGTTATTTTTCCAAAACTGAAAGAAAACTACAATCACCAATGCAACTTGAATTTAAATAAAACACAAGTGCAGGTAAAATCAGCTTTGTTTCCACCTCCTCCCTATGTTAATGCTTCATGGTGTAGAATGTGGGAACTTTAATGAACAATAGTTTTGTAAATCATATTTGATAGGGATTTGGGTTAAGGTCAAGTAGGAATGCACATCTAAGCTTTGCAAGTAATAAACTGTGTTGTGGTTGTCCATGAAGGTCCTTACAAGTATGGTAATAAAACGTGTTTTTCGTTATACAATGCATCATTGTTAATACTTTGGGCAATGTCTGACTAGAAGGAGGTGTGTGCTTCCCCTCACAGTGTGGCTTATTTACTCAGCAACATTCATAGACATAACCCTACATTAAGGACATGTGATATTTGTCTGAAAATAACACTAGAAAGCCTTGACGGATTTAAGAAAGTTTGCTTTTGGATATTATCCTTTAGTGGTTGCCGGTGGGAAACCATAATTGCAGGATGTTACAACAACTACTAAAGTGACTGAATCATAAAGCGGCGTGTTTTATTTCCTGTTAGGCCGACATTTGTGCAACTTGACCTGGGTGTCACATGATCAACCACAGAAGTATTTGTGTTTTAGTTCAGACCGTTAACAGATTGTTTTGACCATATTTGGAGCTTTTGACAGGTGATAGCTCAGCTTTAAGCCCGCACAGAGGACACTGTTTAACACAGATAAGACGGGACAAACATTTTCTGCTCTGCTGCACCTTATCCCATTCATGCCAGGTCCCTAATAGTTGATCTATTAAGAAAGGACATCAATCCACAAAATCAGGTTTTTATAGAGATTGATGATAAGATAACTAACTTGTGCAGACTTGAGCCTGTGTAGAAACTCTCGCTCTCTTGCTGCTTTCATTTTTTTTCCCCTCCTTTCTTTTTCTCTGTCTTTCAGTGTTTTCTTGAACGTGGCCTTCACTCTCGCTCTCTGTCCACGCAGCAAAGCTCGTGACTACTGCAGTTCAGTGGTCACAAATTGGTTGTCACTTTTCGTCTCAGTCCCTATTCATTGTGCGACTGTCTACATGTGCACGATTCCAAGCACACCTGTCATCTCTGAGACAGCGAGCCCTTTATTATCCCAGCCCACACAACTCAACAGACAAATCCTGCGCCAGACAAAACACACACACATACATGCGCACACTTAACCACTCACGTAGACAGTTGAACAGAAGAGAGGAGCCAGGTGCTGAATCTAGCCACTTCCTTCTTTACTCCCCCTCTTGTCCCCCTCCGATAAGCTGCTGCTTTTCTCTACTATTTACTGGAAGATTAGCCTAAATTTATGCATTTAAGTTTGAGTTTTAATGGAAAATGTTGAGTGAGCACATACGAAGACATTGGGATATTGCTGTTGGTTTAAACATTAACCAGCTTTAACACCTGCAGCTGCAGGTGCATTATGGGTATTTTTGTGCAAAGCAGAAAACAAAAACAAGTCAAAGTCAAGTTTGAGTCTCTGGGACAAATTTTACGTAACGCAAATAAAAGCACCAACCTGCTCACGACACTGTGCCTCATGCCAGAGACCTTTGTCTTATTTAACTCATATCTGCCAACAAAACCATCATTTTATTGTCTTGCCAGTAGAGCTTTCAAGAGAAGTAACAGCCACAAAGTCAACTGTAATGTTTACTGGAAGTCCGTAAAGAAAGAACAAGGCGGCTGTGTTCAGAATTATTGTCTTCAGAAAAAAAAAAAATAGAGCTGCAAAAAAGAAGATACAGAAAAAAATGTCCTGTTGCTATTGAGGTCTATCTAAAACCGAGCAAATTCAAAATGTCATACAGTATTAGAAATGATACAGTGATGCTGTTAATGTTTTGTGATTGCTTTTTCAAGGAAGGAACACGATCAGGGCTTCACTGCATTTCACTGCATTTCACTGAGTTTTGTTTTTTCCATAACGCTTGTAGCTGTACCTTTTTAAATCGTTTTATAAGGATGCTTTATATTCCCCATTCCCTCAATCAAAGTCAATGTGTTTTCTTCACATCAGTTGTCAATATGTTTTTTTTCTTCCGAAGTTCAAAGCCTCCTCAAACCGAAGTTGTGGTTTGTGGTAAGATCTGACACCGTTCACCAGTGCCAGTCGCTGGTGGCATTGAAGCAGCAACACTATCTGACTCACAAATGCCAAATGAAACAAAGCATCCAGCAGTCTTTATGAATGATGTCACCAGAAACTATAGTAGCCTTTCCGCACAAAACACTTTTAACTTCTTGCTACAATGCCCTGAACTGAATCCAAACTCAACCCTGTCTGAACAGAGGCTAATGCTACAGTTAAGTCAAGCCTTCGGCCAAGCATGATGCAGGTGCTGAAGAACAATAATCATGACATTAAAGGGATTTTTGTCATCAAACAATCATAGATAGCTTATTCTTGGGCTGTACTTGGATTTGAAAAGTGAATTGACTGATTGAAGCTGGTGCAGCCACACCTCCCTCCCTGGTCCAGATACTGCCTGTCTTATAGTCTACACCTTGTTGGTCTGACAGCAGTCAAGCGAGGTGCAAAAAGTGAGAGAAATCAGGAAAATAACCCCGCATTCAAAATAAAAGCACCAAATTGGTAAATAAACGGTATAATTTGATGCTAAGAGTCAGTTTACAAACGCGTACGTGTGTTTTACGAATATGTCTTCAAATCCAAAATATAAACACCCTTATGTACTTTCTATCGGATGTTTTACTCGAGGTTTAACTTCATTTAACCGCACAGACTACCTATTATTCCTTTAAGAAATGGTTCTTCCTTAATGGTTCCTCTTTAATCGTTTTCATACAGCAAACTGTTTTTCATCCGTATCGTTTTAAATGATTACACGACATGCCTTTATTATTTTTTGCCGCTTTTGTGAAGCTCTTTGTGAAGCTCTTCGTAACGTCGACTTTTACGGTGAACGACGTGACCGGAAGTCTCGCTAACTTCAGTGAAGCCGCGTGACGGCGGTCGCGTCTCTCACACCTCGCTCCCGCTGACAGCCCGTCCCCGAGTAGAGGCTCCGTTTAACGGCTAGAGTCAACGTCTCGACCCGCTGGCTGGTTTTGTTTTTTTTTTTTTTTCTCGCACTTTTCATTTTTGAAATACCTTAAGCAGTCTTAAGAGCAGCAGCGAAGGACGCCAGAAATTAACCGGGGAAAAAAAAAAAAAAAAACTGGGCACCACGTACGTTTTCTTTTAAACTCTTGTCAACCTGAGTCGGTTTACGTGTGACTGGATTTCACCGTCCATCCAGGTTGTCAGCCGCCGTTTGTAGGGGACTTATTATTATTTTTTCACTTTCTACTGGGTTCCAGTTCGCGGGGAACCGTGGGAGAAATCTTCAACTGGAGCCGGTCTTTTAAGTGTATAAGAGAAGACCAGAAAACTCGACTGCTGGCAGAAAAACTACTAAAGGTAAGGTAAGGTACTAGCTAAATTGCTATAACTTGTCTGATATTAGCTGCGTGCGTCAGAAATGAATTATGGGTAGTTAATTGTAAAACTATGATATGGGACAATTGGAAAGAAAATACTGCGTTTTTATCAGTAGAACAAGTAGTAGAATCAGTAGAACAATGTGATAATGGTTTCAATAATTAAAATTTCCCCAGTACTGCCCTCTTTATTTATTAACCGTTTATTTTACCCCAACATTATTATTATTATTATTATTATTATTATTATTATTATTATTATTATTATTATTAGGATGAGTATTTCGAATTTCACAGCACTACCCTAATGGAAGCAGTATGTTTTGGTATATATTGGTGTTAAAAGGCTAACATAATGACACCCAGCGACTCAAAAGCTTTTATCCTCTCAAGCCTGCAGTGCCTGCTCTGTGGTTTCCTGCCTAGGTGCAAATCAAAAGAGTTCACTCTGCAAAAAAAAAAAGAAGAAAACAAAGATAAAACTGTTTTGAAATGCCCTTAAAAAACCTGGGTGTTTCATTTGCAAACCAGACTGAAACTGAAATTGAGCAAATGACAAATGAGGAGACATTTTTAAAGGCATTGAGCCTCGAAATGCAAATACTTGTGGGCATGTGTGACTCATTGCAAATCCCAATTCTCTTTTGAATTGAGGGCATTTTTCATAATGATGAAAAGAAAGCCCCTGATGGCAAAGTAAACCTCGTGAGCCTCACCTAAGGCCACAGTGGGGTGATGTAGTCCTAATGATATGCTGGCTTTTGTCTGTATATGTGTGTGTGTGTGTGTGTGTGTGTTGTTTTATTGATTTATTCATAGCCCCGAAGGAAATATCTGCAGCATTCCACCTGCTCCTCCAATTTCCTTACAGAGCACTACAAGATAGAGATAAAGGAACACATAAACACTCCCATAGACATGCTCACTCCGTCACTATGGTTCTGTCGCAAAGAATGCTGGGTTCTAACACAAATGTAGCCTAGGGAGCATTCCACATCAGCTGTATGCTGTTTGGGCTTCAACTTATACTTGAAACATTCGTGTGCAGATGCTTTTTCTGCTTTGACAAGTCTGTCTCTGGTTTTATGTCAGTTCTTGTGTATGTGTGTTTGTGAAAACTTTCAATTAGGTGTCATGAGTCTCACTTTCAGAAGCTTTCTCAGTACTGATTCAGTGATGACTTTAATCTGCCATTTTCACACACAAGTCCTGCGGCCGGTGCTACGTGCTGTAAATCATCTTGCTAAACAGGAGCCATAGCATGCCTGTTTGTACTTGTAAGGAAAACAGGAGGAAAACAAAATCAAATCTTATCTTGTAACCATGTTGCCACTAGCTCAGAATATTAGAGCACGGCGCAACCTTCTCACGGCATCACCTTTTGCAAGAAGGCAAACTGGGCCAGTGTGTTGCTTCAGAAAAAAATTAAAGATGAGACTATTTCCTAACCAGTTTCCTCTATGAGACTCTGTATATATCTGTTCCTTACAGCGTAAATTAGATTTCTTCTGCTGTCCACTGTATTGGCCAAATGTTGAGCAAAGAGTGTAGACTGTTGTGTGTCTATTTGTGTGCACGTCTTTTAACCATTGGCTTAAACAGCCTCCGAACCAGCCCAGTGATCTTTGACCCTTATTCACGCTCACTGTCACTTCAGCTCTAAGGCCTGACAACAAAGAGCAGCTTTTGTTCCCTGAATTACTCTTCCATGTGCATTCTTTGCTCCCTCACTCTCCTGCTTGTAGGGGAGTGAAGTAGGCAGAGTAAAAGGACAGGGCAGCAAGGAAATTAGATGTTTAATCAAAACATGTGTCAGATGATGAACTTTTCTTGGAATAGCATAGGTATAAGAAAACACTGAGACAGGAAAGGTGCGGATAAAACTGACAGGAAAGGACAATATAATTCAGGTGAGCAGTCAGCAACATGCAGACATCATAGAAAAATGTGGCAGGAAGCGTTCATTTCAAGGTGCTTTACAGCACTGAAACAAGCTGTATATTACAGGCTCTGGAACAATTTGCAGCTCTGTAAATGGGTCAGATGTGTGTTTTTTTGTCTTTGCCGACTCTCTCTTTCTCTCTCTCTCTGTCACCCATATCTGTAGTCTGTGTCACTCATTGTTTTGACTGCCATGCCACTCTGCATGAAGTCAGACGAGACTTGTGACGATGAATAATGTAAGTGAAGCCGCCAGAATGTGCGCGTATGACTCAGAGCTGTATATGATGCAAAATTTTACTGGAAAACACCAAGTGAGCGGGAGACTTTGGGGGGCCTGTCTGGCACGTCGACATATCAGGGCTTTATGTCCCATATGTGTGGGAGTGAAAAGCAGTGAAGCGACAAGTTTCAGGATGAGTGTAGGTTTGAAAGTCTACGGTATATGAGCAGCGTTCATGTCTGCATTTCACTTTAGTCACACACCTATTTATGCCAGGCCTAGGTTAGTGCATCTCTCTTTCTTTTTCTCTCTCTCTCTCTCACACACACACGAGAGCTATGAAGTGAAAGAAAAGGGGAAATTCTTCAGCTCAATTGATGCCTGGGCGCCGTGCAGGGACAATAGAGAGGGTGTGGGGGTAGAGGGAGCGTTAGTTTACATGTCATGCCAATTCACCAAGTTGAAATCCAGTGTAAGAGAACAAACATGGCGTAAAAGCAAAAAATGGCTCCGACATAAAGTGCCGTGCAGAATAAGGGAGGTGTAACTGACTGGGGTTGCACAACATATTGTTTCAGTATTGTCATTGTGATGTGTGTATGTGCGCAATAGTCACATTGTGGTGACGTGCAGTGCAAGTAAGGCAAATTAACTCAACCACAACTCGAGTGAGGAACAGGAGAAAAACACAGACAAGGAAGATCTGGTTGCAAAAAGAAAAGAAACGTCAGTAGTATTGAGTTATTTCGGTTAGAGAAAGGCCGGTGCGGACCAAACGACCTAATTTCCCTCTAAAATCTCTTCAGAAGAGTAGCCACAGTGCTCACCTGCTTTTGTGTTAGGTGTTTGTTATTAAAGTTCAAGAAAGGATGGTTTGCACAAAAAAGGCTTCAGAGTAAAATGACATATTAATAATTATTAAAATTTTCTATGCAGATTCACTTCACACCCCAGTCATTCTACAGTGGTTCATTCTTTCCAAATAGAGTTATTCAAGTCATCTGCTGAAAATTGTGAAGAATTTTTTTTAAAATTAATATCGCAATATTGTATAGAGTTCAGAAAAAAAGATCTATTGCAATGTCATTTTTTCCCAATATCATGCAGCCCTATATCTGATTCATGTTGAATCCACTCCTGTGTTGCAGCCTGTGTAGAATATTTCACATTTTCACGTGCACACAGAGGAGTTTTTATGTAGAGGGAAACGGTAGGGGACGTTTTCGAGAACTGAGCCATCCACTGTGTTTTCACACTTGTCTGTGGGTGGGGTGACAGTGGTTTACTGTTTCCTCCGATGCAAATAGATGTCCTCATCCTCAATATACTGCCTATAGTCAGAGGGCAGTAATGAACAGGATCTGGTCAAGGCTGATGTGAGTCACACTTTAATGCAGCGTTTGAATTGACAACCAGTCTGACGCTGAATGACTGAGGAGACAGAGAGAGAAACGTTCAGTGTCACCATTTCACCACAATATACATCCATGTAATCTGAGTGTATATATGTAAATATCACCAAACGTAGATGTTCATATATGACTTGATAAAACCCTACGGATTACGGAAGTACTTACTATTCCTTCTGGGGTCCACACTAAAGACAAGACCTTCAAACATCATTTTACATAATGTCGACAAAAATAAAAAAAAAATAGGAGTAATGAATAGTTCTTTAATCTTCTAGCATTACTTCGAAAGTAATAGACCTAGTAAGCCAAGTATATACAAGTGTATACTGTACACAGACACAACAATTATCACTGAACATAAAGTAAATTATTTGCAGCCTAAACTGATTTTCCGAGTAATTGCTGTTCTTAATTTCCTTCTTAAAACTGATCTCACTACTAATTGAATCTGGGTTAAATGTCGCATCAGGTTATTCCAGTTCAACAGCAGCCTGATTGTTACTGTGACGGTGGCTATATAACAATAAATAAAATACCTTGTTTTTCTATTCTCAAGCTGATTACAATAGCAGCAAATATTGTAATACCAATAATAATAGAATAAAAATATGTAGTAATATCTACAAAATAAAAACCAAAAGTAAAAATATGTGTTTGCATTGCCCACATCTGTGTGAGAGTTTATGTAGGCCTTAGTTCAACAACAGCAAGTTTGTGCATGTCCTAGCCGAGTCGACCGCCACCATATTGCGTCTGCAGCCACCACAGGCATACTTATCTGTGTACTCCCCTGGTTACTTCTGAACAACTCTAAGCTGTAGCCTCAATAGAAAAAATATAAACATTGTAACCGTAAACCATTGAAATACTCTTACTGAGCTGTCTGAGCAGCTGTGGCATGATACTGCTCTGTGTTTATCCAAAGATGGGCACAGGTTTTCCCAGACCAGCTTAGGAAGGTCACGGGGGCTTTCCAGAAAACATCCTGCAGTTTTAGATAGTTTGTATATTAATATTTCTGTAAAAAAAACACAGTTCGTATGAAAAAGCTGTCCGGTTTTCACACACAAAGAAAACCCAAGGCTAATCCTGTGTAGCCGTGTCTACTGTGGTGATGTTCCAGGTTTCAGAGATACAGGTGGGTTCACAGCTAGCTGACTAAACCAATACAATACTCTGCAAATGGGTGTGCTTTGTGTGTGTGTGGATGTGTAACCCATTAGTTCCCTATCATAAAGCCCTGCAAAGTCACACCTTTTCTACACAAGCGTTTAATGTTGCTTTTGAATAATTATAAAGGGAAGTGTGAAAACCACAAAGCAAGTCTTGTCATGAGAATATAGAAATACAGGGGCTGCATTTTCACCCGATCTTAGTTGTTGGTAGTTGTAAGAGGAAATAGGTTTTTTGAAGAAGTCACAAGTATCTGCTGAGTATCAAAAAGAAAGCTCTGGACGTAACAAGTGATCTGTCTCATCCAGTGAACTCCTGCTTCCCTCCGGAAGGCGTTTTAGACTCCCAAGATCCACAGAAAATATCTACAAGAAATCTTTTGTACCAAGTGCAATGAAAAGTGTTAAATTGTTGAACTGAATTGAACTGCCTGTAACTGAACTCCAAGCTCTCCAGTTTTTATTGTCCTTTTTATTGTTGATTTTGTTTTTCTGTGAATTATGTCTTGTCTCTTCCAAGTATATCTTGTTTCTTTGTGTGGATCCAAAGACAATTTTCCACTTTTTGGACAATAAAGTTCAACCTAACCTAACCTAACCTAACTAAATAGATCGGCCTGTTTTTTATTATATTTTATCCTTTATTTAACCAGGTGAAATCCTCATTGAAATTAAAAATCTCACTGATACCCGACCCAGCTCTTTTGGTCAGTATCCAATATCCGTATCGGATCAATGCATCCCTAAATTTTATTGATACCGGTGGCATTATGGATTCTGCTTATCCGTCCGATTCTTTATTGATTGCCTTATAGATTCCTGGTCAAGTTTCTTTGTGAGGCCTACACAGGTTTTCAGCATCAATGTCACTGTTTTAACGCCTCTAACGCTGAACACTGTGTAGAAATACATACATGTGACTCAGGTGTGCAAACGCTGCACTATTTAACCACTGTTCAATTTGAAACCTGCTCTCAGCCAGATAGACATCACAGGATATTTCCCCTCCATACCAGACATACTGCTCAGTTGGGAAGCAATGGATTTCTTGTGTAGAGTGTCAGATACATGGCATTCCTGGAATTTAAGCTAATGTTGCATAGAAATATTTTTTAAGCATGTTGCTGTTGTTTCCACTTTTACCTGAAATTATAATTTTGCTGACATTGTTTTATCTTTGTTCGTAAAATGCTCTGCTCTCCACCATGATTCCTTCTTGTTTCAAGTTTTCAGAAGCGTAGATGCATAAGTGACAACTGGCCTCAACTGGAGCCTGTTCTCAGTGCAACAAAACAACAGACATCAAGTAGGATTTAATCAAAAAGAAACAGAAAATATAAAATGTGTAACCCTACTGTACAACTGATTGTTGCTTATAATGATGCTCTTCAGTTAGAAATTAGGAAGTTGTGACTTATGTCTCTTTACTGGTCAAATATTCCTCCCACACACACTGTTTGTGTCTATGTGCCAATGTGTGGCTGTCCAAGGCTTAGGTCCTTCTCGAGTGTCAGGTGTGTGTTCCAGGATACGAAGTTATAAATAGGTGACTGACCCTCAGGCCGTACAGTTTGACAGTTTTCTTGCTGTCTTTCTGTTGCTGTCTGCCTGTATTGTCTGTGGTTCAGCCGATTGCTGCATGCTGTTTGATGCTGAGGAAAACCACAACTGCTTCCCCTACAGTCTGCTTTTTCCTGTACACTATCTCCATACAGTCACCGCACGCCATTTATGCTGCATTTCTTCATTTAAATTGCTAGATGTGAATGTCTGACTGCTGTGACAGTTGATGAGTGGGCTGTCATGTGAACAGCATCTCAACCTTGAAGGTCATGTGTTTTGTAAACTTTCTGGGAAGACCAAGAGAAAATGAAAATAAACTTGTGTACATCTGTCTGTGGTTAATCGACATGAATGTCTGTGCTGTAAAACTCATATGACTGTCACGAAGCCTAATATGTTGCAAAGTGGTATTTTTTTAGGGAACTGTATACTCTATTCTGTACTTCTCTCAGTGCTATAAAGTGTGTGATTAATGGATATTGAAAGAGTCAGTATCTGGTATGTTACATTTTCCCCAAGCAAAACAAGCTCTCTGTAGTTAGATGGAAAGTTTGTGTGTGTGTGTGTGTGTGTGTGTGAGTGAGTGAGTGTACATGGCAGTTAACGGGAAAGACTGTTTCCATTGATAACAACAGCCTACGGTCTCTGTGTGTATTTAGAGTCTGAACTCATTTGTATTCATTGATAAGAAAGTACAGATAACAATGCAGGCGTCTGGATAAGAATAGTATCATTAAAAAAACTTTATCTCAGAGTTGTGCTGCCTTTAGATAGGGTTTTTTACTTTCATATAGGATGTGTGTCTGAACATGTCAGAGATATGTTCGTGCTGCACTGGAATTACATTTTACAGCCATAAACTTTTTTAAAAACATAACTACACTAAGCCTTTTCAATTTCATTCCACAATTTATCAGCAACTAGTTTTCACTCGTGCCGATTCTTATTCGCTGACTGTTTTCCCTGCACATGCAGAAATGAACGACAGATCTGTTCCTCTTTCACAACTCTGTTTCACTCTGTGTGTTTTACCTCTGTCAGTTTTCACCGATGGAGCTCAGACTGACGCAGACTATGAGGCCAGTGCTCATCTTCTTTGTCCTTATCACCACAGGTAAGAAAAAAAGCTCCAACTTCCCATGTAGCTCTTTTAGCCGTATATTCACTGTTAAATGTGTGTTTTTGCATTTTAAAATCATTCATATGTGCAGAGGTGGCATTTGTTATTTACTCAAGCAGAAGTACTGATACTTGAAGACTGGTAAAATTAGAAATAGTGATTCAACTTAGAGTATAAAAGTAAAATATATCCCTTTGAGACACATTTCTACTGGCTTTTTCTTTGCAAACTTAACTGAAACTCATGTCACATTAATATAACAGGAAGGCTGTTCTAACTTCAAATAAATTACAAAAAACAAGATACTAAAATAATGAAGATTAACTTCACTACAATGTGCAGTGTCATCAACAAAACAAAAAACATTATGATGCTTTTTCTCCCCTTCCTGTCTGTTTAGTCTTGCTATGTCTGTCGTGTGTGATATGCATTGACAGATACGCCAAAGGATCATCTTTACTTTTTGGTTGAAATCGTGTTAGATGTTGAGAAGTCAGTGACGCGAAACAAAAAAAATCGTACTAGCCCTGCTTTGAAAATAAAGTAGAAAGTAAAAATAAATAAAGTACAGCTTTCTGAAAACTCTACAGCAATGAAGCGTTTGTACTTCCCACCCCTGACAGTGTGGTACATTTTGATCATTTCTAGAGATGTTATTGAGACACCAGGCTGACACATCAAACATACCACATGTCAGGTTTCCTCTGCAGATGATTTGATTACATTTTGGAGCAAATGGTGAAATACCTTTGCGCGGTTCTGAAGAAAACTCAGTGAGTTTCAGGATGACACAAATATTTGGTACTAATAAACTCAGAGTATAGTAAGTAGAATAATTATGACAATTAGAGCATTGTGGGACTTTAACATCTCTCGTGACTCTGTGCTTAAGAAAAAAAAAATTGCAGACAGGACGGCTCTAGTTGCCACCGGTGCAGTTTCACTTCTGAGAGTCTGTACTGCAGGATACAGGGCCTAGAATAAGCGTCAGTAAAATTTTGAGTTTGCTAAGTGAAATTCTGTTTTTGAAACCTCTGTGTGGTTTCACACGGTAACAGATGCACACATGTAAGGTCCAAACATGGATTATGTACTTTGATTGAAATGTGTGAGTGTGAATGTGTTATTTCAGTATCACACACAGCTCTATTTTGGTGCAGGTGCAATGCAAGAAGCACATCTTGGCCCCAAAAATGCAATTTTCACTGTTACATTTATTTTCTCACCTCCATCAAGTTTGGTATTTTTTTTTTAAAGGATTTTTTTTTTTTTTTTTTTAAAAAGGGTAATTTAAAACCACTCACTTTTAA
Organism: Coranthus polyacanthus; assembly: GCA_037367275.1. NCBI lineage: Eukaryota > Metazoa > Chordata > Actinopteri > Kurtiformes > Apogonidae > Coranthus > Coranthus polyacanthus. The sequence continues at coordinate 6,254,041 of JAPQRN010000018.1, forward strand.
ATGAATTCTTAATCCTTTTTCACATGCCTCAGGAGGGGAGGAGAGTTCTTAACTTTTCAACAAGATCTGGTTTCAAAAACCCCAAACAAACAAAAAACAAGATCATTTAATATATTTTCAGACAAAAAAGAATCTTTTGTCAGGTCAGTATGAAAGTACAGATCAGTAATGGACAGTTTGCAGCGTGAGCTCATCTTTGCATTTCAGTGTGAAGCTGCTGAAAGACCAGCATTTAGTTTAATATTTTATTCACCTCTTCAAATTATTTTTTTTAATATAATGAAAGGAAAACCAAACAACCATCCACTTTTTGGTCAACATGTGTCTTTGTTTCCTTTCCATCTTCCAGTTTCAGGTGATGATGACCGGGACTTGAAGTTTTGTGGCACTTGGCGCCATGGACTGGACCCCCTGAGCCTGAACATCAGCCTAACCACAGGCTGTAGTAAAATTGAAATTGCAGCCAATAAGAGCACACTATCTATTGCTGGGCAGATCACAACCAAGTGCGTGCGGTTCGACACAATTCCCCTCAACCATCATGGAGAATCAAAGAACGAGAGTCACTTCTGTCTTTACTGGAAGCCACTGTTGGACCAGTTGTGGCTGCAGGTACTGTAAATTCAGCAGAGACGAGAGGGCAAGTGGAGCAAGATTAGCATTTGTTGAACAGCTTGTTCTCGTGCAGGGCACCATCACCTCTCACTCAACCCAGGTTTTCACCTTCAAATTGTCATGTTACAATAACAAAGCATCCTCAGTTCATAGAATACAAAGAGTGTGAAAACAAAACTAGCATTTTTCTCTGAGCAGCATCACCTTTGAAAGTGAAATAGTAATGTGTAATATAAGAATGATGACGATGTATGACGTATGCTTAAGAATCAAAATACTACCAAGCATGAATTGCAAGAAGAGTCTAGAAGTGTGTACAGTTCATATTATGGTATATGCAGTACTGTGTCTCAGTAGCTTAAACGCGTTTCCTTTAGTGTAAAATCATCTGAAGAATCATTGTGTTTTTAGATGAGGGTGAAGGGAGGGTTTTTCAGTTGGTTGCAATGTGCAGTTTCACTGCTAGACGCCACAAAATATTACACATTGAAATGATAATGACTTTCCTTGGTGCAGATCTTAATGTCAGTTGCTTCATGTGTTTTTGTTGTTCTTTCATCGTGTCAGATCGGAGGAAAGAACCTTACTCTATGCTGGCCCGCTAGTCTAAAGGACTACTGTTGTACACACCTGTCTAATGGTCCGAAGGCATCTAAAGGGCTCTACGGCATTGATGACGTTTTTATCAGTAACGATCCCACCAGCGACGAAACCTATACAGCCTATGAATTCAAAGGAAGTTCCGTCAACTGCAGTAAGAGAGAATGCTTTTCATGTCATTGTACATCAAGTCAACATACGCAATATTATCTGTTCAATGCGTTAAACTGTTATCAGTTTAGCCTTAATATTTTTTTAATCATGTTTTTCTTTTTGTTTGTTTTTTTTAGGAGAGGAATTCTGTGATAAAGCGAGCCAGGGATCCACCCATGTCAACCAGTAATTTCCTCTTTCTTTTTTGTCAAATATGCCATCACATTTACTGTCCAAATAGCATGACTGGGTGTTTTTGTCAACATCCTTCTCTGTCTGACGTCTTAATTACTGAAGCCACTGTTGTCAAGCTTTATGTAATGAGGTGCTAGTGGGGGAAAAAAAGAACTTTGACTACAAACAGGAAGATAAACTTTATACTATGTTTGGGTGTGGGGCTTACAAAAATAACTTTGCTGCTTTCGTAATGACCATCTGAAAGTACAGTTTTCAACTTAATATCATGGTGCTGTGTGTTAATTTGTGTGTTCAGGGTTGGAAAAACTGTGACGAGGGACCAGGCTGAAGGGAATGTTGAGCATCCCTGTGCTCAAAGCGCTGTGGTGAACATGGCCGGGGATTTCGGAGGCCATGATGTCATTTTGACTGTAAGAAAACACACAAGCATATTAAAAAATACACTCATTTTCAGATTCAGAGGGATACTAGAACTTCATGTTAAGAATTCATCTCATTTAAAAAAAAAAAGGCTGGAAGTATTCTTTATTTTTCTTTTTGAGAACAGTGGTATGAAAAAAGCAAAATCAGTAATCAAATCAAGCAGTAAGACCTAAGACTTTACATAAGAAATGAATCTATATTCATGGCCTTAACCTGAACGCAACAGCCATTTCCTTTCTTATGTTACTTGCGTCAGCAGCGTTACCACAATGGTTTTGTCTTGTTGTTCTCTGTGGCACAAACATAAAAAGAAACACACCTGTGTATTTGTTTCCAAGAGAATAACTGAACCTCAAACATCCACTTGCTTGCTTTTTGTACATACATTGCACAGTTCATGTACAAATGTAGTACATGCTGCTAGACTGAACCAAAACCATGTTGTGGATGTTTTCTGCAAATAAGACAGCACAGCTCTCACATACAGCTGCATAGTAGTCGTATTTAAACCAAATATTTCTTAATGACTGGCTGCATTTTCTTTGGATAATTTGGGGATTTGGAGATTGGAAGATATTGCAAACATGAAGTTTTATTTCCCTGTAGAGATGAGTATTTCCAGATATATTGGAGGTTCTAATGTAGATTTTTCATCTGTTAATTTGTACTCAAAGTACCTAACAATTGTAGTAAATAAGTAAATCATTATGAGTGTCAGTTTGTGCTTCCTAGAGGCTTTAAGGATTCATTGCCATGTTTGCACAGTCTTACTCTCCATAATACAAGTCATCTCAGTGGGCGACGTCACATCCATGACTTTGTGCGTCCATTTTTAATCTGGGGCTTGAACAGTTTTAACTCTGTAAATGACTAACAGAGTTACCATTTTCAGTCACGTCAAGAGTGGTGGTCATTAGATGAGAAAATAGGTGTGAAGTTAGCCACATCAAAGGCAATGATCACAACTTTTTACTCACAAGTAGAGGATGGCTGTTAAGATCTAACATTTTCCCTTCAAGCTACCTTAAAATATGGCTATTTGTGTCAGTACTAAGTAGTAATCTACTTGCACATCTACTCATTACAACTGTGCACACCACAGGGTTGTCATGCACACTTACAATCACACTGAGGGGTAGTAGCACAAGTGGGTTTAACTCAAACTCTGAATTTCATTGTGTTGACTTTGCTCTTACATCCTGTATTTAAGGCACTGTTTAAGAAGTGATATTGATATGAATTTGTATAGTTGTATGTATGTATGTATGTATAGTTACCCAGTTCACTTTTCATGCACTGACAGTAAAGCGAACTGACCAAGACGCTTTAGTGCAGATTGTAACTCTGAAATATCTGCTTAGTTATCAGTCTCATCTTTTCGGTTCCTCTGTATTGCTTCTTTTTCAGGCACCTGAAGGTGTACCGCTACAGTCCATTCCCTCTATCCATCTACCCCCGGCTCTAAAGCTAGCAGCAAAAAATACTACCCAAGTAGTCTGCACTTACTTCAAAAACAACTCCCTGTTCCAGGTAAGACACCTGTTCCAGGTGTTTGTCCTTAGTCAAAACCACCTCAGACACTGTGATTTTCTCTGTTCCCAGCTCAGACTTTGGTACCTCAGACAGAGGTCCATTTCACTTGAGATTAACAGTTTGATTTATTAAAATAATAATAAGAACTGGTTATGGTGTTCGTGTGTCTGTGTGTGTGTTTCAGGAGATTCAAAATAAGGCCAAAATTCTGGATGATGTGGTTGGTATCACCGTGGAGAATGAGGTCATTGCTGACCTGTCTGAGCCAATCAAAATTGGTTTCCATCACGATGTCATACCTGTAAGTTTGTGTCCTCGTGTGTGTCAAATACTCATACATATGAATATATACCTACAGACCACAGTGCTGTGACTGGAGTATTTTTAATGACCAAAAATAACACCACATGTTCAGTAGACCATCGTCAGATTGCATTGCTCTTAAGTGAGAGAGCAAATAAACAAGCGCATTACTTTTTATTACTTCTAAGTGCATTATTAAGTAGGGTGTTGTTTGGTTGTTCAGCCATTGCTCACTGTGTGAATGTAGCCACCGAAAACTCAGACATGATGTAATGAACTGAGCACACGGTGAACAATGAAAACCAAACCTGTACTCTACATCGTACTAACATCACAGTTCTTACAGAAGTCTAACCAAAGTCAAGTCAAAGTGGTAAAACATACGCACCATCAAAATGTTTTTCTTCCTGTTCCATTCAGTTTCATGACTTGAGGTTGTGTCAGTCTGAAACGGCTCTAACCTCATCTCTTGCAAAATCAAATGGTGTTTAGGCACTGTCACATGTTCTCTGCAGAACATGTAAACCATCACTTATTATCCTGCCTGAGCTGTGTTTTTGTTATGCTGGGATTTAAACTATCTGTGTTGATGTGATGACACACAATAAATCCAAGTGTTGAGCGTGACTGGTGAGAGCGACAGATCTAAACGAAAGGATCCAGCTGATCCTTCAACGTACCTGAGACTTTGTTCATAGAAATGAAGGTGTGCAACATACTAAGCCGTTGATGTCTCTTTCATCTTTTAGAAATCTCAATTAAGGAAATGTGTTTCATGGGACACTAAAAAAGGTTTGAAGCCTTAACAAACAACCTTACTGATCAATTTCACTCAACACATATCTCCTACAGACTGGAAGTAATTGCGTTTAAATCTGTATTTTCTTTATGTAGATCCACTGAAGGTGAACTGGGTGGTGGATGGATGTGAGACACAAATGAAAGGACCAAAACAGACCGAGTGCCTGTGCAACCATCTGACTTACTTCGCTGTCCTGGTGGTAAGACACCCAGCAGATACAAGAAAATGTACTAATGTATACAGGAAAAACACAGATATATATCACAACATGATATGATTCTGCACAGGTACATAAACAGACATTCCAAGTAAACCGGTAATTTATATTAAGAGAAATACGGGAAACACATATAACAAGAAACACACTCTAATGCTGTCATGTGTGTGAAGTTCATTGCTTTGCATTTTCTGAAAGGAACTAGACCAAGAGCCTAGACCAGTGCGCCACCTCCTGGCGCTAACTGCCATCACATCTCTGGGCTGTGCTGTGTCTCTGATCAGCTGCATCGCTCTCATCATTTATCTCTGCAGAAAGAGGTATCACTCCTTTTTCATTGCTTACTTAAGGATTTGAAAACAACAAAAAAAAAAGATAATCTACCCGACCCTTTTCCATTTTATTCCTTTCTCTGTCTTTTCTCCCTTGCAGCAGGCGATCTAAGGAGACGTCCATACCCATCCATCTTGGCTTGGCTATGTCCCTCGCCCCCCTCTATCTGCTGTTCTTCTTGACTGGGGTCTTAGCCAACGTGGGCGGGGAGAGTGTGTGTGTGTGGGTGGGGGCAGGTCTCCACTACGCCCTGCTTAGCTCCTTAATGTGGATGGGGATAGAGATTTTCCACACATTCTGGTTGGTCCACATGGTTTTTACCCCCTCTCCAAAGCCCTGGATCTGGAGCCTGATTGGCTTTGGTGAGTGTTTTATATTTTAAAAAAAAGAAGAAGAAAAACAAACTTAAATGTACTTTGACATGAGTGTGACATATATGACACCTGACATCTTTCGTTCCAGTTCTCCCTGTTCTTCCAGTTATAATCCTGGCTGCAGTAGGCGATGTTTATGGCCTGAGAAAGGTGTCAAGTGATGATGTCTCCGATCCATATCTGATGTAAGCAAAGTTTTAGCCTTCAGAGTGAATCGCACACCCCATGTTTTTAGCTTCAGCAGAGTAAATTGATGTGGAATAATGCAAATGGGAATGTAAATGATACTTCCATTATCACCACTTGAATTATTTGAATTATTATTTCTTTCTCAAACTATTTCATTTTATATATGTATCTTATGATATTTTAGTTTTCTTTCATATTCTTTTATTATGTTATTTTATAGCTTATATAGTGTCATTTTTAAAAGTCGTAAAAAGCTTTTCATTGTATATCGTACTCTGTTTGGATGCGTGTGTGTGACAAATTTTGAATCTGATTTGAATTTTTGTGTTTTCAGGTGCGGGATGAAAAGTAACAGCAAGGCCTTGCTTGCCCATTACTGCACCACCTGCACGCTCGTGGCCATCCTGGTCTCCTCGGGTCTGGTGATGCTCTTCCTGGTCTACAGAGAGATCCGCAACAGGGAGGAGTGGAGGCAGAACAAAGTGGCTTTCTTCAGTATCTGGGGTCTGAGCTGCCTCTTTGGGACAGCTTGGGGTCTCACCTTCCTGACCTTTGGACAACTCACTGACTTCATTCGCTTCCTCTTCTGTATCCTCAACGCTTTTCAAGGTCTGAGCTTGTAGTGTTTCTACGAGCATGATAACACTTCTCTATGTTATCATGCTCTGCTGAACTTAAACCTCTGTCACCTTATGTCAACTGGAGACCATTTCCAGCATTTTGCTAAAAATTATATTCTGCCTTTAAATTATTGTAGGATACAGAAACAGGTCATATTTGCGTAGTTTTGCAGCATTATTATCACCAATACACAAAGGTTTGAATATAGATTTTGAATGGGGGCATTTTGTTTTGTTTTTTTTTTGGCTCACAGATCGCTGATTGTGTGTCGGGCAGTGCTTCTTTATATCAGCATGGGACTAAGACAATAGCCGTGGTTAATCAAGGCCTTTTTTAACTGGTGCAAACCAGAAAAGCTGCTTCCTCTCGTATGCAGCACATTTATTTTTGATTCATGTCCAAAAATCAGCTCACAAATATATGAACCCCATTTTTGCCGCACATTCAGAATTTATATATATATTACTTTTTTGTGTAGACACAGTAAGCAGTGACACAGCTGAAGTAGACATTTTGTTGTGTGCTAAAATTATCCTCACAAAGTCATTACATTAAACCTTAACACACAGTAAGTAGTGTTGGAGTTATGTAATCCAACACTACTATATGTAATTAAACCGCAAAATAGTAATCATTTACACTTACTGAGAACATTATATATAAAAGAATGAAGTAAAACAACAAAACATTGAAACATTTTGTAGGTGTGTAATATGACAATGTAAACAAAATAAACCCTAAAGACCAAAGAAAATTTCATATAATGATATTTACTGGGTTGTAAAAATTATATCACGATGTTTATCATTATTGTTTTATCGCACAGCCCTAGTTTAAATTCATTTCAAAAGGAACATTCCCGATGCCGACGGTAAATTAATCATTAAGAAGGGGTAGAAAAAGTAATGTTTCCAGAGATTTGGGATGATGGCAGGCAAATATTTACGTCTGTACTGTACTATACCAGTAACGATGTAATTGATCATGTCATTATATATCACAGGTAGTCTACCTCATACCTGACTGCAATTACACTGTATATAGTAACTAATGGAGCATATTTGGAGTGTTCAACTGAGCAGTACTTGTTCACGCATGATGGACTCGTATCCTCTTTTAAATGTTTCAGAACTCTTACACTGCGTTCCCATCATCAAGAACATGAAATAGGCAAAAAAAACAAACTCTAATGACTTAATCTCGATTCTGATTCTGATCTGCCCAGGTTTCCTCCTGATGCTGCGGTTCTACATGCTGGACTGGATGAGGAAACAGACTGGCGGCACAGCTTTGGGCAGCAGCAGCACTGGATCCACCAGACAACACATGCTGCAGGCCCAGGAGAAAAGCTAGACGGACTCAAGACACGGCAACCGCACGAAGGATCGAAGCTGCAGCAGCTCCCCAGGAGTCAGAGTAGAGCGTGCCATCACGGACTGCGACGCTTCAGAGTGAATCCCTATTTCAGAAAACTTTGTACTGTCAGGTGGAAGATTGAACAGTGTTGCATTTCTTTAAACAGAAGTTACAGTTTCTTTTTGCTGCCATTCAGACCTGCAAAGCACAGTTATAAGCAAAGAGTGGAGTGAAATTGCAGTTCAGCACTTCCGCCACAAGATGGTCTAGTAGCACAGTTCTCATGTAAAATGGCCTGTTGTTCAGATCATGTTCAGTGATTTAATTGCTTACAGATTTATTTAGAGCTACCGATGGCACTCACAGTTACAAAACATATAGATGGACTTTAGCTAAATGTACTCAACACCTTGCTGGATTTGAATGATTCTGGTGTTGTAAACCTTGTACCTTAGTAGTCCATAACGGATACTTGATGAATAGATTTATCTTCACTTGGACAGTGGAGAAAAGAATCACTCAGGAACTCTTAGAACGGGCCTGGAGCCTGTATTTTGTAGAAAATCTAGGCTGTGTCTAGATATAGAAAGACAAGGGAGAATATTTACTTGAGAATTTTAAACCGTAAGCTGGGAATGATTTTAAGTTTAATTTGAGACAGGCAAACGCGGAGATGTTAAATGATTGGCATTATACTGTCGCTGTAAAGAAAATATATTATTATTATTATTGAAGCTGTCATTTTTGTACTTGTTGGATAAGCTTGTTTTTGTACTCGTTCTGTAGCTATTCTTTAAGTCTCTTAAAGTAGCACTTTAGATTTTCCATCCTTAAAAAAATCTACTCAGAAGCTCAATATGCGGAAAGGCGATAATGCTTAGTAGACAGTTGTCCTGTAATGTTGTGAAACACATAGTAGAAGACATTTCATAAACAGTATGTACGTATATTTAAAAAAAAAAAACAGCTGAATGTTTTATGTTAGGTTAGGCGGCTTCAAAACAACTCCATGCTTTTCCCAGACAATTTTCAGACCCGTAGTCAAATGAACACAAAGAAATCGTAGATTGTCTTTTTTGGACCAAAACACATTTCAGTTGAGTCTGAGTTCCAACCATATTTAATTAGGATGATGTGATAAAGTGGAAAGACTTCCGAACCCATATATAATTATGTGAATTTGATGTATCTTTTATCTGCCGGCAAATTTTAGATACTGTGATGTTTGCACTTTTTGTAGTTGATGTTGTCATTTCAAATGTATATTTTTTTTTTTTGTTTAATAAAACGAACATGTTTTAGGTAAAAGAAGCTAATAGCTTTTGTCTGTTTACATGTGTGTGAGTGCAACGTAAGCACATTCAAGGCTTTCCTGCTCAGTCGTCCCTCCTTATCTGTGCCTGCGTGTTTCCTCCCTGGAGGCTTTACATTTGTTGTTCTCCTCACAAACATGCTGCTTGTTTGTCTCTGAAATCCTGCACTCGGACTCTGCTTTAATGTGTACTCCAAGTTTTGTCCCAAGATTACAATAACTCACCCCTGTGTAGCCATCGGTGGAAGACTTTTATCTTCTCATTTTTGCCGTCTCACGTGACTTTTATCTACTGTACCATCCTCCAGAGACATGCCAGACCACAGTGTGATAAAGGCAGCACCAGATCTGCTGAACATCAGGGAGGCACTTTCAGCATCGCTGTGGTATATTCTGCACTGCACTATTAAGTAGAATCAGATATAAAACTATCTTCCTTTATAAAGACAGTGATTCACTATCTTCTTGCAGCATTTTGCTACTTCAGGTACGAACATATTGAGCCAAGGTGGGAAACTATCCACACGTTCCTTTTTGTTATGCAACAAAATGACAAATGACTACAAATGGTTCCTCTTCTCCACGAGCTCGTACCTTCAAAAGTAGAAATAACTGTTTCTGCATTCCCATGTGTGCATGTGCTTAAAACCGTCTCGTATAATGGCCCACAATGTATAGAGGCATTTGGGGACTAGTGGCCCCTCCCTCGTACCCTATGCTCCTAGCAGGACCACTCTAATTACATGTCTGTTCTTCACACACTAGCAGTGTGACGTTTTTTAATGGGAATCACTTTGAACTCCAAAACAGAAGTCCATTATGTCACAGAGAAACAGAGATGAACAGACGTAGAAATGTTTTTTTTTTTTTCTCCATATGCTGTCTTACAGATTTGTCATTAAAGTTGTGGTAAAATCTATGACACAAACTCAGATAATAAGCTGGATAATGATGACTTTTCTGATTCCCATTCCTTCATCTAATGATAAATGTGACTATGGATCAGACAGGGCTTGCATTAATAAATCTTGCTGACACTCTTTTACTCACTGTACTTAAAATACAAATCTGAGTAGGCCTACTTTGTACTGTAGTATTTCCATTTGTTGGCAGCTCTATACTTCTACTCCACTACATAACAGTTTTAGATACCAGTTCATATTACACAACTTTTTATCCCTTCCATGTCCAGTGACAGCCGCGTTTCTTTAAGGTTAACTCGTTAAACTTGACTTTTTTAAACATACGTGGTTTTGCAGAATATGATGCATTGCTGTGGATTAAAATACACAACAGTATATAAAGTACTTAAATCATCTCAACCAGTAAAATGCATCGTACCCTTGAACGCAGCACTAGGGAGACGGGGACTATTTAACCGCACGAATAGGCAACTTTACGCACATTCTCCTGATAGTATGGGTTTGGATGCGGAACTTTTACTTGTAGTGGAGTATTTTCACAATGTGGGAGCCCGTCATTATTATTTTTTTTTTTTACTAAAAGGATTTGAATACCGCTTCCGCCACCGGTCGCACGGTAAATAATAATAATAATAATAATAATAAGTAAATCAGCGAATGACAAAGGTTAATGGTTTTCCACCTGCGGAAGAAAATGTCCTGCTCTGAAAATAATCCTAACACATATGTAGTCATAGGATGCGCAGTGTCACATGACTCCGCGGAGCAGCGGCGGCGGTCGGTTGTTTACGGGGGGGGGGGGGGGCCTGAGATGATTTTTTAAAGGACACCGTGTCGGGTGGCTCTCCAAACCAACGGGCGGGAGGAAAAACCAGCACAGGTAAGACTGCAAACTCCGAGCTGGACGTCGCCGAGCAAAAGTGACGATGTCTCCGTGTTCGGCGGGGGGGGTGGTGGAGAAGGAGGGGTGGAGAGGTGGGGGTACCTGGATCTAGATTCGGGACAAAAGGGGAAGCGCGGTCTGTGTGAAAACCTCGGCAAGCTAACTGTAGACAGCCGACGCGCCGGAGGTTTGGCTGCTCTCGTACAAAATGAAAGCAGGAGTTTAGCGCATGTGTCGTTTTTTTGTGGGTTTTTTTTTTTCTCCCCCCCCTTTAAAACCTCAGACAGTGAGGTGCTTTATTCACTTCTTTCAGACGTGGAGGTTCAAGGCCGTGGTGTCTGGAGGCTGTCACGAACAAAGAGTAAGCTAGCTAAACTAACTCTATGCTAATGTCTTTAAATTGTCGCAATATTCTGCGGGAAAAAAAATATGCGCATTAATTATTGGTTAAGTAACTATATTACTACTATTGGGCCTGTTAAGGAGTTAATTTAACTAAAGTTATCTCAACAGCGTTTTTTTTTTTTTGTTTTTTTTTTTTAGGTTTTCCTCAATTTTCCAAAAGGTGTTTTACTGAACAAATTTATTGCGCAAAAACCGTACGTGCCATAAAAATGCATCGAGTTTTCTCTGTCGTTTTACTCTATAAAATATCTTGACTTGATTTTTTTTTTTTTTTTTTTGCAAAGGTTTGACCAATATCAGCAGCATTTTTGTCCCTTAGTAGTTTGGTTAGACGTGACCTGGTTTTATTTTAGAAGAATGAGGCGGAAGTCAGGTGTCGTGATTGCGGGTAACTAGACACCGGTCCTTTCGATAGGAAGACGCCGGCCCGGGATGCTTAAGACCTGGGGGGGTTTTTGTGTTTGTTTGGTTGTTTTTTTCTTTAATCGTGCGTATTATATATGATGTGTCACACCAAATCCCATCTAGATTTAATATTATATCATTGCGTAAACTGATCCATGCTGACTCTACCTCAAAACAAATCTGAATTAAACCGAAACTGGCTGAGGTTCAGCGATAAAACCAGAAGATTTAGTTCCTTATACCCACCTTTTTATTTGCCGAAAGAAGTCATCAACCGGATTCACAGTCCAGAGTCCACGTTTGACTAGTATAAACTAGACTATCTACAGGTACAGTAGTCTGATGTGGTTTGGATCTGAAAAAAGCTACTGCATTTTCACAAGTGGAATAATGGTTTCATAAATCTGACAGTGTGTTTTTTAAAGAGTTTCTAGCCTTCTCTGGGATATATCTGACTAGTCTATAGTGGTTTTAGATCTGGTTTAATGTGGTCTAGATCTAGAAAAAAAAACCCCTTGTGTTTTAATTAGTAATCTGTCGCCTCTCTGGAATAAACCAGTCCAGATTTAAGATAAAGTTTAATGCTTTTTAAAAAGAGCCCCAAAACAATTCATGCAAATTACATTTTCTGTCTGCAAACATAATTTTCAGGTCTACCGGTGGTTTAAACACAAAAACACAAACTGACTCCAACATGACAGGCAAAAAAAAAATGACAGACTTGAAAAAGAGTTGAGGTGGAGGACAGTTTCGTGACCTCTGTTCACTTGAAAACATCTGTCAAACGCCATGCACACACAGACGATAAAGATTTCTCTGAATCATACGTACTTTACATGCTCACATACCTGTAAATGACGTGAGAATCACTGAGCTTTGAACTGATCTTAACAAGTCACAACAGCGAGGACGCTCCTCAACTTTGTACAACTACAGTTTATTTGTGTCACTTAAGTGGAGAACATGCTTTCTTTGGAAGTGGGCGTCTATAACAAAGCAGCCCAACCAGTTTCAGTTGCAAAGCTGACATGAAAGGATGGTGGCTTAGAGTGGCTAAATGTTTCCTCTTATTTTTTTTTGTATGCACATGAAGCAATTTAGGATCTACATAAAATAAAATCTGTAAGCGTCCGTGCTTTCGTATTCCGGTTTTAACACTGGACTAGAGGTCGACTGTAGCATATCACACCTGTCTTCTGTCTACGTCTTGATTGGTAAATGAGTCACATGTTTGGATCTGTGTGTGTGGGGAAGTGTATGCTTTTGACTAATGAGGTTTAACAGAACAGTGATTGTTTGACTCATTGACTAGTCTGTTATCTTCAGGTAAACAGGTGGTGTGCTGGGGGAGTAGTTTGTGCATCTAGAACAGATGCCTGTTCATTTGACTGCAGCGTGCACTTCACATGCACACAGACTCAGCACACAAACACCAGATCATCGACACACGCATCATATAGGGAGCTACTTTCATCGAAACCTCTTGTTTTGTGTGTTAATGTAGAATAGTTACTGAGATGTAATCTGAGAAGATGTTTTCAGATGGCTTTTTCTCATGTTTTAACTAACTGGGAATGTGAGTGTGTGACGCGCATGGTTTTCTTGTCATTTGAAAGGACAGATGAAGACAGTAAGTAGGGACAAGAGGCGGGGGAGCGTGAGGATGTTGATTAAGGTCTGTTGAGGTTTAATAAACAAACAGTTTGGATCAGGATGAATTTGTCTTAGATTTTTTTTGTTTTTCTTCTGATATCTCCTGACTCATTATCAGCCTCAGGATAAGGGTAACATTAAAAGACATTGTGCTGCCCTCTCAGCTGATACTGTTTCCACTCTCTGGTATCTGTTTATGAAAAACCTCTTTTCTGTTTCCCTGCACATTTGGAGTAGTGGCCAATATAATGATAACAAATAAGACACAAAATTGTTGAATTTAAATGAATATGCACATTAAAAATATTCTCTCTTTGCAGTGATACATGAAGGAAAAAATGTATCAACTAAACAAAGGTCCACAGTTAAAAAACTTTCATTTGTTCATCAGCCTTGTGAAACAAACAAAAAAAACCATTTCATTTCTGAGTCACACTGTCGCACACCTCATTAGACAAATAATGACTTGTTTCTTCTGAATCTCTTGCACAGGTTGTTCCAGAGGTTGCTTTAAAGGCTCAGTGGCGTGAAGCGGTCCTCACATGCCACTGACTCAGCCCTGAGACGACAGCACCATGGACAACCGTGAAGAATCCAAGGAGGTAAACGGCAGTGTCGCCCACTCTCCCGGTCAGCTGGAGCCACCAAAGGCGAGCATGCAGCTTAAGAAGGAGATCTCACTCCTGAACGGGGTCAGTCTGATCGTAGGAAACATGATCGGTTCTGGCATCTTCGTCTCCCCCAAAGGCGTCTTATTCTACAGCGCCTCATACGGGCTGTCGCTTGTCATCTGGGCCATTGGGGGCATATTCTCCGTGGTGGGGGCCCTTTGCTATGCTGAGCTGGGCACCACCATCACCAAATCAGGGGCATCTTATGCATACATTCTGGAGTCGTTCGGAGGCTTCATTGCATTTATTCGACTGTGGACATCTTTGCTGATTATTGAGCCCACCAGCCAGGCGGTCATAGCCATTACATTTGCAAACTACCTTGTGCAGCCTCTCTTTCCAACATGCGAACCTCCATATTCATCAGCCAGGCTCATCGCTGCAGCATGTATATGTGAGTGTCTCGGATCTGATTTGTGTCCCTCTGCTGTTTGTCCATACATAACTGCAAACATCATTTTTAACTTTGCTCTCCCCCTCAGGCCTACTCACATTTATCAACGCTGCCTATGTGAAGTGGGGCACCCGCGTGCAGGACATTTTCACCTACGCCAAGGTGGCAGCGCTCATTGTCATCATAGTTACTGGCATCGTTAAGCTGTGCCAGGGTAAGTGGTGTCAGTACCCGTCACCCTGTCTTCCATAAGAGTCAAAATCGTCCATTTCATCTTTTACACTTAAAGGAAAAATGTGTCAAATGGACAGCTCCCAGAAGAGTTATCGTAGTTTCGAATTTTTCATTAGTTTTATATTTAGTATTTCAGTGTTTTTTTTTGTTGTTTTTTTTTTGTCACGAGTGTATAAGTAGTTTTAGTTTTATTTTATTTTGAGGAGTTGACTAGATTTAGTTTATTTTTTTAGTTTTAGTGTTAATTAGTTATCAGTTTTATTTTTTCGGGTGTAATGAGGAAAGTCATGATTTACAGAAGCTGAAAAAGGTAGAATGAAGAAAACATGACATCAAATATGACTCACAAAACCACTGTTTAGTATTGGTCCCATATTGTGCAACAGCATTTATATTCTTTATTTATTATTTATATTTTTAGTTTCGATCTTAGTTTTCATTTACTCTAATAACCCGGGAGTAAGGAAGAAGGAATTCCACTTTATCAGTCGTCGGTAAAAGATGACACGACTGACGTGAGCTACAGTCAGTTCTATGTAATTAAAATGTCACCTATTGTCTTAGGTTACACCTCCAACTTTGAGTCGTCCTTCCAGGGCTCGTCTACAGATCCTGGCAACATTGCACTGGCACTTTACTCCGCCCTCTTCTCCTACTCCGGCTGGGACACCCTTAACTTTGTCACAGAGGAGATTAAAAACCCTGAAAGGTGATATTCCTTTTTTATCTTTTCAATACAAAGTACGATGAGTCAGAACACCTGAATCCATCTGTGTTCTGATACCATATCGTGCTGTGACAGGAACCTGCCGCTGGCCATTGCCATCTCTATGCCCATAGTCACCATCATCTACATCCTGACTAATGTGGCTTACTACGCTGTTCTGGACATTAGTGCAATACTGGCCAGTGATGCTGTAGCGGTGGTGAGTGTACGATCTTTAAAAGGTTTTAAAGAGGAACAAGCTGAAACTACTAACTGCTTAATGTGTCTGATTCAGACGTTTGCAGATCATACTCTAGGCGTGATGAGCTGGATCATCCCCATTGCTGTGGCTCTGTCCTGCTATGGAGGCCTCAACGCCTCCATTATAGCTGCATCCAGGTTGAACACACACACACACAAAATTTAAAATGATCATCCCTGTTACATAGTGGTTAATTTGCATAGGACTAGTACGGGGTGT
>JAPQRN010000018.1:6290657-6309381 GCA_037367275.1 Coranthus polyacanthus
CCCAAAAACTCTCAAATCTCTGTAATGATCACAATATAATGAAGGAAATAACTGTGCTCATGGCATTTAACAATTAAGTGCTTATATTACAAACTGTTTTCACATGTTCTGTGAAGAGATGCAAGCAAAAAAATAAAAGGCAGTTTTGGACCTATAGCTCAGAAGAAGGTCTACCCGCCCCAGGGTTGTAGGTAGAGCTATGTGGGGTTCTGTGGTCTGGCATCATCAGACAATTTTATTCAATGAGAATTATTCTGGATCCTCTCAGTTTATTTCTGATTTCCAAGGGGTGTTATCGACAGGCTCAGATCAAAATATCTCTGGATGCACTTACAGCCAATCAGAACAACGGTCACAGACAAAAGCCAATGCTGGACCGGCAGCGGTCACAGGTGGCAGCCCTCCATCGTATCAAACCACGTCTGACCCGCGCCACATCAGATAAACGATGGTGATTGGCTCCACCCAATCTAGGTTCAGTGTAAATCAGTTTAAATGGGAGCAGTGCCAGACTGGTCTGCCAGAGCAAATGAACATTTACTCTCAGGCAGATGCCTCGTTCTCAGGATAGGGCTAACGTTCCCTGGTGAAGGGGAATTATCAGGCGGGTATGCTATCAGTTATTACATCTAGGCTTCATCACTCTAATAGCAGGAAGCTCTAATCCGATTTGGTTCCTGAAGTCTTCATAGGAGTTGAAGTCATCCTGTCCTCTAAATCTCTCTTCCTCTGCCTCTTGGTAGACAGACAGATCCACAGGAAGATAAAGAAACCTGACAAATGATATGGACGAATGATTAAATATTAAGCCTGGTTATGAGGTAGTTGGACAAAGATCATCCACCCATCAAATCCACAGACAAAGAAACACACAGACCTTGTGTGGAGTTCAGGATGCAGAAAAGGTAGAGAATGACGTAGTTGATGTATCCTGAGCCCAGAAAGGCAAGGCCCCAGGTAGTCCCCATCAGGCAGGTAAGACCCAACACTGTGAGGCTGCTCTTGCAGGACTCAGTGAACCTGGCTGGCATCATCCACGAATTCTCCTTAGCCCCTACTCCAGCCTTTGAGTTGTTTCTGAGCAACTGTTTCATCTTACAGATGCTAGAGGCCACTGCCACCAATATACCGGAATTGAAGGTGAATATAAGGGCAAAGTAGACCAGATTCATCGCGTAGAAGTAGGAATCATCTACGATCCAGCAGCTGTAAGACAGTATGATACTGTTTTTCATTTTGTTTCAGAAGAGATGCACTGACTAACCAACAGAGCGGCACTGTCATCTGTAGATCATGCCAAACTTGCCAAAAGAAATTAGAGTTTACTTACATGGCATTTGTTTGGTTAGAATCAATCATGGTCATTTCTGTAACCCCATAAAACTGGTTTTGTTTTACTCCCAAAGAGACTCCCACAATTACAGAAGGGATCCCTGAGAATCACACAAACACAAGTATGAATAGCTGAGAATCTGGGATATTGTCGAATGCTAACAGAATCACCCATCATTTAAAGGTTCAATCTGTAATACTGACATCTAGCGACAGGACAGTGAACAGGACTTACCCCATCCAGCAAGAGACAGTTTGACCAGGTAGTGCTTGTAGTTTGTGTTAAACACCTTTATCAGCAGGAGATAGAGGTGGAGTGCCTCTATGGCCATCCAGGTGAAACAGCAGAGCAGGGAGTAGTGCATGAAAGCTGCAACAAACACACACACCCAGTCTAGCTTCACTGTGGCCCCCCACTCAGTTAACAGGAAGGTTGTGTTGAGCATGAACAAGGCCCCGCTCAGAGAAACGTGGATCGAGACGGAGTGATCCATTCTGCTGCTCCTGTGGAATAAAACAAAAACCAAAAAAAAACAGCGAATGCACGTTGACGTTCGACAAGCCTTAAAGGTCACGCTGAGGGCATACAGCGCGCACGGAAAGGCAAACAAACAGCCTGTCAGTGCAATTAACTATGTGAGAAATAGCTGCACAGATGATATCAAATACATGCATACGTACCGACCGAACACGTATACGACAAGGGACAAAGCAGTGAAGAAGGCGGACAGGCCGCAGCCGATGTAGCTGATGTAAGACAGTATTTCCCAGTGATCCGAGGCGATTGGTTGTCTTATCTGCAGGAAAATGGAAAACTGCTCAGTTATTTACCTTACCCTTAGTTTACCTTACCTTAAAAAGACATGAACCAACATTATTTTTTCTCACACTGCGATGATGTATGTCCCATAAATGAAATGCTATCTGAGTTCTACCTATCTAAATAGAGACTGTACTACTCAGTAGTCGAGAGGAACAACTTTGTCAAATCAAGTGTGTGTTTTTACCAGTAAGACTGCAAAGGCTGTTGTGTGGATGCAGCTGCAAATAATGTCATTATTGGTAATGCTGGTCTCACATCCATCTGTCTTCCAGCACCAATCTGTAAGAGGGACCGTTACTCTGTTAGCAGCCTGATCCGGCTGGTTGTATCCGGATGTAGTATGTCATTACAGAACATTAAACACGCATTATGTGCAATATGAACTAAAATGTTGTTTTTTTCCCCACACACACATACAGTTTATTAATTGAAACAATGACTATAATATAGTTAAAGACACAAACTAAACGTACTGTAAGCAGAAACGACTATTCCTACCTTCATATTCATCCAAATAATGACACTTGTGTGCGTGTGAGTCAGACTGTGAGTCATTCTGGGAAAAAACAAATAAAAATACTGGCGCAAACAGTCAAACAACCCAGAAGAGTAGGAGATTAGAATAAAACCCGCAGCCACACACTGCTACGATCGAATCCATCACCACCTGTTGCAGATAAAAACTGGCTCTTGATGATGAATCGGTGGCACACAGCAAAAGAACAAAGATGTACAAAGAAGCATGGTGTATTTTTGTTCTCTGTGATGCGTAGTGTATAATAAGCACCGCTGGATTAATATAAGGGCACGATTCTCTGTCAAACTGGTGATGAATGAACTGGATTTCTGAGTTTGGTACAGTGCCTGGCTACAGGACTAAAAAAAAAACATATTTTGCATCCAAAAACTAAAGTACAGTTATATCGGCCGATGCACCAATATATTGGCCGATGCTGATGTTCTGGTGACATTGGACAATATCGGTACGGGCATATAAGAAGTCATTTCACCAGTGGCAGTAGCCGATGTTGATCTGTTTTGTTGTGTTAACGATTTTTTCATAAATTTGTATGATTGAATTTGTGCTCATTCACAGATAATGTGATGAAGAGCTGCACAAAAGGGGGATAAATAACAACAAAAGCAAAATAAACAAACAGAAAATAACAGCCAAATCCTCTTTTTTAATGAATTTTTGCGATCAGTTTATCCCTACTCCCCAAGCGTTTTCAGTGCTTACACCTAACCGTAAAAAAAAGTGTCATAATGCTGTCATTAAAACCAGCTGATATTGTAAGTGGAGTTGGCCGATGTTTTGGTGAAATGAAATACTTTTATGTTCAGGGGCTGCGAGAGAGATTTGTTAGAAACTTAAATGCATACATACAGCCATGTCTCTATAAATCATCACAACCGAGGTACTTAGATGATGAAGGCGCTTATCCCGCAGCAGCTCTATCCTGATAACCGGCGATGTGATGTTCTCCTCGTGAAACTAAGAAGAGACGCAAAAGACAGAAACGGTTAACGACAGAAACACAGACGCTAACACTGTATGCAGACTAAAGAATATATAAATGCTGATGTATGTCATATATTGAATGGAATACATGCCAACGGCGTTGCACATATTTATGTAATAGCTTTGACAAAATGCAGAGAGATTCTTAAAGTCAGTCGATTATTTAAAGGCATTAGTTCTAAAGTCTCCCTCCTTTTATTTTTTTATCTCTGTAGCAAGTGTCAATAATGTATTATATAATAATGTGGTAGCAGTGCTGTCTGAATGCCACATATGTTCACATATATAATAATAATAATGATAATGTAAACAGTGTCTAACTATGAGTAATCTACAAATTGCTTTTAGGGGAGTGTATTCTGTAATGTGCAGTGAAATACGTTTTAAAAGTCACCCTCCCAACACTGGGTATCAACATTGTGTAACGCAGCGATGGATGCGAGAGAAGTTAAAGCTATACTTGGAACTGGCTGTGCCACATGTAGCTGGCCAAACCGACAACCCTCTCCTTCCGTGGGATGCGGCGCAGGGCATTCACAGGCAGCCAGATCTCGGGAATAGACGACTTGTTCTCAGGCAGCAGCTAACAGAGGATGCAGGGAGATCGTGTGGAGCAAGACGCACAAAAAAAATATTCGCTGTTATTGTCAAAATCGGTTTGTTTGGACCGAGCAGTGAGGATAATGCAGTGGTATAAAATGACATCATGTAAGCGCAGTCGCCCATCTTTTCTCTTTACCTGTGCTGCTTCTACCTTCATCCTGGCATTATCGGTGTTGAGCTCGTTCGTACTGATGTTCATCACATTCAGACCCAGGTTCTTCAGCTCATAGCTGTCAAACTCAGACGTGGACGTTTCCATGACTTCATGGATCATGTTTTTTTCCATTCTGCAGCAATAAGTGATAAGAGAAGTGTTTAACAACACAGAGCGGCTCGTCAGTACACAGTTCACATGAGGTAACTGTGTACTGATGAAGGTTCATGTTAATGACTTTGAACTGCTACCCCTGCAGCTGTGACGCTGTTACAACTAATGCTGAAATTCATTTACAACCCCAACTCAGAAAAAGTTGGGGCGGTGTGTTAAATTGAAATGAAAATGATTTGACGTTTCGCTTGTTGTGTTCATGCTGCCTATAATGAAATGCAAATCAAAGTAAATGTTAATATCACTGCTTTCTTTTTTAATTAACATTCCCTGTACTGTCCCAACTTTTTCTGATATGCGGTTGTGCATTACTATGCTCATTCTACACAGACCTGCAGCAGGTGAGTCACTTACCTTATAAACTCCTTCTTGACACCGTAATCTGTATTGAAGAGATGCAAACACGAATCCCTTATGTAGAAGAGTTTCAGCATTGACTCCTGGTCGTTGGACAGCGACTCCATCAGTTTCAAGATGGTTTCATTCAAACATGCGTAATAACCGCATGTGACGTGTAAGGCCGGGCCTGTCCGTAAGGAGACGGATATGAATCACAGGAAGAACCTCAGACCAACCTCTGAGTCCATCAGAGTATTTATATAGACTCAACGGTATGCTTCAGACAGATAGTACTTACTTAGTGTTATTCTGTACTGTGTTACTCTGGCAGTGTTGTTGTTGTTAAGTGTTGTCACTTCGGCATCCAGACAAGCAGATGAGTCATTGAACCATGCGTCATTGTAAAGTGACAAGTCGCTGATTGTGCAGTCGAAGACGCAGGGAAGCCCATTGTTTAAACATGTCACGCGGTTAGGCAGTTTGTCGGTGATGCTAGTACTGCTGACGGCGATATTAACGATACTGTTGTTCAAGTTAATACAAACTGAATAAAACAAAACAAAAAAAAAAGAGAGGGAAGTAAACACAACATATGAGATAAACTCGTCAGAAAACTGCGTTCCACTTAAAAGTCAAAATGAATATTAATGTTGAAGTTTCAGCACTTTCAAGTAATCTGTCTTTTAATATGAGAATCTGAGAATATGAATGAATCTGTGGGGAAACGTCAGAGCCATATTTGCCATCACTTGTCATCAGTAAGGGTTTCTGATCAATGGAAACATAAAACATTGAAAAATGGAGATGCTACACTACACTACAGATCTACACTAAGTAAATGTAGATGCATTTGTACCTTGCTCAGCCAGACAAGCAGGCAGCAGCAGTAAGAGCAGTAAGAGCACCATGGTCCTTCTACTGAATGTGTAACAGACAAAAAAAGAGAGAAAATATAGCTAGTACAGCTGGATCCTAAATGTACTTCAACTGCAAGTCATTTTAGATCTAGAAAATGAGTTTTTAATAGAGTACAAAACAGAACAATCATACATTTAGTACCATCCTGTACAAATTCAAGTTCAATTATTTATTATGAAGTTTCCATCAATTTCAGAAGAAAAATAAATAAACAGCAGTACAGTTCGCTCCGTCCGGTTTTCTAACGGAAATGCAATTTAATACATACAATTCAAAAACAGTCAAAAGTCCACAATGAATAGCAACGTTTCACAGAACTGTTACAATAGAGGAAATCTTTTAGAAGGGCAATCCACCGCATGGGAAATTCCTAAGTTCCTCACAAATCTGCTTTCTAAACTTTAAAACCAAATTTCTCCACTTGATCCAACTTACTGTTTTCTATCTTTAGACACACACGGGCAATTTTACAATCAAACACAAAGACACTACTGCAAAGGATAAAAAAAAAAATACAGATGTAAATGTTCGACACTGCCTACCTCTCACACGAACAGATGAACCAGCCGAAACCTAATGAGCCGCGCTGCTCGGGGCGTTGCAAATAAAAGTAAATTACAACGGCGCTTGTGTTTGGTCTGTTGGAAGTATTTGTTTATGCAAATGGTTTTTTTTTGTTTTGTTTTTTTTATAAGGCCTGTGAAATGTGAATGTAAACCACCTTTGTCAACAGAGAAGCGATAACGTGTTCAGTAACGTCATGGTTTGCAAAGCCATGAAACGACTGTGCCATCTTCCAGCTTTTTTATTTTCGGAACTTTTTTGATGTGAACATAGTGTTATACATGTATTAGACTTAATTCGAACCCTAACCTTAAGCTAAAGTGCCATGAATTTAGAGAGTTAGGGTTAGGATTATAACAGAAGAGGTGTAAGATCAAAATGCATGGATTAGACTTCATTTGAAAGGGAACCTCTTCTAGTTTCTGAAATGTCACCCTAACCCTACGGTGATTTGCTGGTGACCTGGAGGATGTTAATG
The DNA here is from genome assembly GCA_037367275.1 of Coranthus polyacanthus. Lineage (NCBI taxonomy): Eukaryota > Metazoa > Chordata > Actinopteri > Kurtiformes > Apogonidae > Coranthus > Coranthus polyacanthus. Next base: position 6,297,565 of record JAPQRN010000018.1, read on the forward strand.
TCAAAAAAAAAAAACAGCATTTACGTCCAAGGCGAACACATCCAAATCTGAAGTAAAAACAATAAAGACAAACTAGACGGCATTTCAGTATGAATGTGTGCGTTTCGGTTTAGTTGTTAGAGCTGCGTGTTTCACTGCTTGTCTTTGTAGTTGAGTTTCCAGTCTTTCTCACTGACATCACGAACCACAGGAAAATGAATAAACCTGCATGAGAAAAAGGTGAAAAGGTAAATGGACGACAGCGTCATGCAAATCATGCAAATGCCGGTGATAAATGATTAACAAAATGGAAAACGCAGAGAGTCTGTCAGGTTTATCAGCTGTAAATAAGCTTGTATTTTACTAATATACAGTCTTGACTATGAGTTGTCAGTGTATAATGGAGACAAAAAACTCAACTATTAGTGTTATGGTTGAAAATCCAGAGACAGTAACTACTACTAATCATCATCCACCACGTCACCGGCCACACATTTTGGGATTGGGGTTAAGGTTTGGGTTACATGTGTGCGGTGTCAAAAAAAAAAACATGCTCATGCAAGCATCTTATATGATTTCACAGGCACGTTCGTAAATTCAACAACCGAGAGCTGTACGGGCCGCTGTGAGCGAAAAACCAAACACTAAGAACACCACCTGTGTGCACACAACTCGGCAAAACATCCACCGTGCCAGTGAGTCAGGCTCTCACAGGCTTCGTCCGGGACGCGAAGCTGAATTCCGCCCACTCCGGTTGATGTGACTTTTGACGGCGTGGGAACGCAACCCAGTGGAAGCGCTGGCCCTCTGATGACTGGTTACTTCCAACACAGTCACACCTCACGACCTCTTCAACCTCGATCCATTAACAGCTGCCATTAAAGCACAAAAGAAGAAGACGCTTCTGACAAAGAGGGGAAACTCTGGCGTTGTGTTTTGTTTCTCGCTCACAGCGGCCCGTACAGCTCTCGGTTGTTGAATTTGCGTACAGTGTTGTGTTGTGTGTTTTCTTGCCGTCTCGACATTCGATAGAAATTTGTTCGTGATGCATTTGAGCCATGTTTAAACTGATGTAGTCTGGGCTGTGTTTCAAGGGTAACAAACCCTTGTTCCCTGAGGTCATTTTATTCCAATATAACTTGAATAAAATGACACCCATAATGACCAAAAGATGACCTTTAATTTACTAAAGGCCACTGCAGTATTGCCTTATCTTATACAAGTCTTATCTAAATGTCCTCATTATGTTACCCTTTCTGTCATATATTCAGTAACGTCACCGTGGCTTAGAGGCGAAACAGGTTGTGCATACCTTGCAGCGGGTTCAGGATGCAGAAGGCGTAGAGGCCGGCGGTGGTCAGGTTCCCGAATGAGAAGAAGATGAGGCCCCAGGTGGTACCGAGCAGAATGGTGATTCCCAGCAGAGTGCAGACGTTCCGCTTGGCTCTGCTGCAGTCGTTCTGCCCATACTGGGTTGTAATAGGGAAGCAGAAAATAACGAAATCAACGGAATGAAATAGGCGATTTGATTTTTTGTTTTTTTTGTTTTCAAAAGCCCAGTAGAATTCAAAGAGACCCCTACCTCTTTGCTCTGTCGGAGACTCAGAACACGTCTGACCGTCACCACTAGCATGATCAGGTTAAAGACAAACACCAAGCTAAACAGTCCCACTGTGGTCACCATCTTCACCGTCCAGTTGTCAATGTAGCATCTGAAACACAGAGCACGCATGGGTAACGAATAATAAAGAACAACTACTGTTTGAAAAGGTGATTGTTAGAAACCGAACATGTGAATACGGCACAACTATTCCTTCCTTTTATTTTCAACGACTGCACTTTCAGTAAATGGGTTTGCGCACCAATTCGAAAAACATTCAAACACGTAGAAATGCAAAAACCGTCTCTCATTTTAGTTAAATATTAATCTAGATGCTTTGTAGTTGCTTCTCCTCTCTTACATGTGTGTGCCGTTGGAGTCAGATGGTCTCACAGGGGTAGGACCGTATACATTTCTGTCTACGATGACAACCAGGGACACAATGACAGCCGGGACACCTAAAAAAAAACCCAACAAGAAACAGAAACTCAGAAACTAAAAACAATACCTCTCTACTGCTGCATTATGATTTATAGGCCGTATTTTATAAAAAAAAGAACAGGATGGAACATTCCACTCAGTCAGAAAATGTTTGTCACTCACCCCATCCCACCAAGCTGAGTTTCAGCAGGTATTTCCTGATGTAGATGTTAAAGACCCTGACCAAGAGAAGGTAGAGGTGGAACCCTTCCAGAGCCATCCAGATGAAGGCGGCCAGCAGAGAGTAGTGAAGAGAGAGGGCCATGTAAAAGCAGAGCCCGGTGGAGCGTAGCGCTGCCACTGCTTCGCTTGGGAGGAGGTGAACGTTGAGGAGGATCAGGGCGATGGCGAGGTTGATGTGGACCTTCATGGAGACGTCGGCTCTGATAGTTCTGTCGGACAGGGGAGATGTGAGCCGAATTGTGTAGAGACGAGGACAGAAGGGAGGCCTAGATGCATGCGCGTTTTAGCCAAATGATAACCTTTTTGAGATGAAGAGCAGAACGGTGATGAGGAGAGCAAGAAGGGAAATGCTGCAGCCAATCACAGTGATGTATGACAGATTCACCAAGTCTGGAGGTGGGACATCAGCAGATACCTGAGGAGAAAATGTACAGGACTTTACAACATACTATCAAAAACTATATCAAAAATATTGGATAACTAATATTGGAGTACAATAGATTTCAGAATACTTACGTACTGTGGTATTTTATACTTTTATTCATTTTAGACAAAAACATGGTGATTTTTTTCCTTCTCTACATTTATTTAATAGTTTATTCTGTCCTTATCACTAATATTTTCTTTTTTATTTTGGTGCCATCTAGTGGTATTATCAAGAATGACAAAAGCGACACTTTTTTTTTAATCATATCTACAGCTATTTTTTCAAATGCTTTATAACAGACTTAGTTTTAGGATCATAGCTGAGTGAGCCTTATTATATTTTTTAAAAATGACATACTACAGTGACATTTCTCAGAGAAAAACAGATCCAAAGTGTCAGTGAAACCTACCATCAGCACGCCAAAGTAAGTGAAGTGATCGCAGGAGCAGATGATGTGACTCTGACCGTGCGTCCAGTGGGTTTCACAGCCTCTCTCGCTAAAGTCTGGTAAGTTTGACAAAACGAATGCAACTTTTTTTAAAATTTATTTGAGGGAAAAAAAAAAAAAATCCATCAAAAATCCCAAATAATTGACAACCAGAGGGGAGATATGTACATCAAATGAAAGCTCTCGATGAGCTCTTTCTACCGCCAAAAGGACAAAATTGAATTCTTAAACAATTTACAGTTACTGATCAAAAACCAAAAGGCTTAACACAGAAAACAGTGATCAGTTTGTTTTTGTTTCACTCCTCCTGTAAAACTGGTGAAATGTCACTGACGCGCCTCTGGTTCTAAGCCCTCGATATGTTGTTCGTGATTGACTTGGTGTTTATTACTCACCGTTTGTTGAAAAGTTCAAGAACACACACTTGGGGACGTAGGTGCCCTGTGACAACAACACATGCCGTTAATGTCAGTACTGGAATCACAAGTTGTATGGTTAAAGTCGGTGATCTGTGACTTTAAGGTTGTAATTACGTTTATGCTTGTAGTAAGATTCATGGTGATGTTGACACGCTCCTGCAGTGATGAAACGGCTTTCCCCCGTATACTCAGACTAATCAGTCTGCTCTCATACAGCAACTCTTTGGATCCTAGTATGGTCTAAAGTACAGCACAAATTCAATCCGTTAGTTCACATTCACGCAGGGGAAATGTTCAAAATCAACAGAAACTGAGCTACCTTTACTGTGGTTGAAGGGAAGAAACGCCGCTAAATATGCCATCGTTTACCTTAAGTCCCTCAACCCGTTTGGTATTTTCATTTCAGTTGGTATTCAGTTGTGGAATGACTTCATGACATCCTAAAGAGAATGTTCCTGAACTGCTTTTAGTTGTGTTTTACACGTGCGTGCTGTGTAGAACAGTAGTAAAGAGCAGAAATCTCTAGCTGTGTGTTCCCCTTATTAAAAGCAAAAAAAGTCTTGCTGCACCACTGCATTTGAGGACATTGTATTTGGGGAAAAGAAAATCAACATCTCTTCCTCTTTTGCAAAAGATTTACGTCAGTGTAACTGGCGAAATTGCGCAAAAAATTGTGAGTCTAGACCTTCGTGTTTTGAATGCTTGACACCGAAAATCAAATATAAAACGATGTGTCACATTATCCAAATCTGAAGAGCTGACATGAGAATAAAAAAAAAAACCAGACAACACTAAAAAGAAACTGTAGTAAGTATTGAATGAGATGAAGAACATATTCCACTGTGTTCCTGAATACAAATCCAGTCCAACCTGTTCTACCCTTCGCAGGGCACATCCCCAAACATCGATCTAATCAAATAATGCACAGAGAGGCTCATTCTAACAACAGCATTATTATTTAAAGTGAGTTTTCCGCTTTAACCACACATCACATAAGCTGTGATACATTCTTTGATACATTTCCCAAACTGTTTGAAATAAAAGCACAGTAAAAGGACCATTTCACTGAAACATCCAAAACCATGAGTGGTCCTGAAGGTGAAGATGACTCCGAACGAATCCAGTCTAAGTGCAGTTTCTCACCTCATTTACTTGAGGCAAGGAAACCATGCAGAACACAATGGTGTTGTTTGGTTCCGCACCCAGCTCCTTCGGAAGTTGAACATGCACTTTGGAGTTAGTGACAACCCTTTCTGACATTGCCTGGACGCACAAAAACATGAAGCAGAATAATAACTCAGAAGTACATTTGCATAGATATCATCTGTGTTCTGGAAACAATTTGAATTTGCAAGCATCGACATGGGTTTAGATGAAATTGAGAATATTGTCCAACAGCATCTTTCCCTCTGACGTACTGAACCTCGAAATAATAATAATAATAAAATACCAAAAACATCAACAAAGTCCTCACAGGATGAAGGAGGCTGATAAATACACGCACTCCGTAGTATTTCGTAGCAAAGATCTCCCTACAAGGTAAAAACGTCAATGCCATTTTGATTTAGTTTTGGTCTCCAGCTGTGACGAAATGTCCTTACCTCACCATCATTGGCATAAATGTCCAGGCCTTTGAAAGGGCCCTTGGGTTTGTGTAAGAGGGCCACAAAACGGCTCTCAGAAATACCCAGAGACTCAGTCAGGTCTGTTTCCTCTAGAGTCTCTTCCAGCATCTGCACAGCCCTTGTTGATAAGACAAGAAATCATACAGTTACTGATCCTTGCGACCTAAAACCATTACATTAAATCAAACACCACCATGAAGCCTGGATCATAGAATCTAAACACTTTAACACAACTATCTTAAAGGATATACAAACGTGCATTGTTGTATATTTACTTTATAGCCTTGGTGAAGTCGTCATGTTCCAAAGTGTTAGTCACATTTTTCATACAGCATTTAACATTGGAAGGCCCTGTAACAGATTAAAAACATTACTTCCGAGGAATACTGAACGCAACTACAAAATATGTAACAACAACAAAAAGAGGAAAAAAATTCTCTCACCATTCTTATCAAAAGACTTCGCATTCGGTGGATTTCTACGTCTGGACTTGAATTTACAGCAACATCGATCACGTTCAGGTTTTTGTGGCTTGTTCGGTCTGACATCATCTGAATCTGAATCTATTTGATTGTTATGTGGAGTTGGACGACCACGTTTAGGTCCACGTCCATTTCCACATTCATTTCCACCTCCATCTCCACGTCCGCATCCATGTTCAGGTCGATTTTCTCCCGACTCCGCTTCTGAATCTGAATCTGAATCTGATTTACATTTTTCTTCGCTCCTTGAACATACGTTATCAGACATCAAAGACAGGACCAGCCAGATGAGCAGCCACCACCTCATTCTATTAAGAGCTAATAAAGACCACGAGGCAGAAAAAAAGGACTGAATTAGAACTAAATCATGTCCGTTGAACAACACCAACATGTGCTCATTCAAATGGTGTAAAAGTCTGATTTTAAGGGTAAAATCTATGTATATTAAGTATTTCCACAAGTCATTTCCCAACACCTAATCAGCATCAGCACTGAGAGCAAAGTTAGCTGGCTATGAGCTCGTAAAAGAACAAAAAACCTACCTTTGCTGAGTTGCAGTAGAGTTTACTGTCTGACGGTAACAGAGAGCTCAGCTGATCTGACAGTAACTCAAAGCTAAGTGAGGAAACCTGCTCAGAGCCTCGTAGGAAGTTGGACAGGAAATATACGCACAAACATGAAAATGTCAGAAATAAAAGAGGAAGCAGCAACAAACAATGTTACAAAAAACATAACATAATAACATAATAACATAACGAATATCATTTTAAATAGAGTACTGTGATTGCAGTTTGTGTGGACATTAGTTCATTCAGTCAAAAACATGATTTTGCAGTAACCCTAACCCTAACCCTATCTAACCCTAACCCTAACCCTAACCCCCCCCCCCCAGTATTACGTAATAAATGTAATGTCTGTTCTTGGGGTTTTTTATACTGCACTGTGCATCACTTGGCGTACGGCTGCATGTCACTACTCCAACCACCAGAGGGCAACAGCGCACCATAAGAGCCGTTGAAACAAAACGGAGTTGCGTGTAAGTCTGTTTTTTTTTTTTTTTTTTAATCATGATAAAAGTAAAATTAGAAGAATTTGTTGTACTGGGTTGTGTATTACTTTAATAAATTTCATCGCATAACAAAAATTCTCAATTCAACCAAAGTCTGCTGTTCAGAACTTTTGACTGTTCATTTCATTAGAACCCGTTTAATTGTAATAAAGGCCTATACGTGTTTATGGACTCACCTGTAATCCTGTACATGCATTCCATGACTTATGTGAGTGTGTGTGTGTTATTGCGCTTTATCCATCAGCAGGTTTACTAGCTGGACGTGCAGGTGGTCTTTCTGCCAGGTGGTCTGACAAAACACACTGAGTCTAGACTAAATCAGACAAGAGCAGAAGTCGAGAAGTACGTCACATTAGCTGCGCTTTATTATTAATATGTCTCTTGAGCTAGCAGCTGGTTACCCTTGCTTAAAAACTGGCTCGAAACGGGGAGAAACTGCTGGCATGGCTCCGCCCGATAATAATAAAATCCACCTGCTGCAGCGGCGGAGGCAGCTCTAAAAGTGCAGACGTTCTTTCAGAAATACAAGAACAAAAACTGCTGTTTGTACATTTTGGTTTCGCGTTAAAACGAACAATTCCAGGATTGCGCTTCGTCTTTCTCCTCATACGTACGCTGCCACGCTGCTCCACCGTCAGATTTACTCGACAGACATAAGAACTGTATCAGAAAAAAGAGCATTCCCCAAGTTCCAAACAAGTACTTTATTTTCCCTGTTTCCCATTTCTTCCAAGCAGTTCAGACACTTTTAAAAACTTCAGTCAGGATTAGCATTTGGTCGGTCGGTGCCAAGAGTTAAGATCGTTGGTGTGTGGGCCGCTGGTGACTGATGTTAGCCTGTGGGGTTTGATCCTATCTGGGGAAAAAACCATCACAGGCTGCTCACCTGGATAAAGAGCCCAGTGAAGCAGAATGACTCAACTCGGAGCAGGTGTTGATACTCATGACGAGCTGGGAAAACCCAAAATATCCTCCCTTTTTTTTTTTTTTTTTTAACTGTAATGTGAATTGTCAGCAGTAGTGACTACACCCTGACTTAATGCTTACTTTTACTGCCCTTGGCCTCGAAGAGACCATTGTGTGGGTTTAGGAGACGCCATGTGACCTCAAATCACACAGACCGTTGTCACCCCTTCGACTAAATATCATCAGATTAATTCATGTATATAGGTGTACATTTCTGTTCATGTGCGCAAATTTCTATACAGATGGAAGAAGGGATTCCTCCTCTGTGGCTCTGCCTCTTCCTCCTCCTCTACTTCTATTTTTTTCCTCCGTCGAAGGTTTTTTTTTTTATTAACTCGCAGCGAGGTTTGAAGGACCAGAAGGCGTCGTGTATTGAGAAGGTTGTAAAGGGTTTTTGCGAAATTGTGCAATGTAAATAAAATGGACTCGACTCGACATTGAGTTGATTGGTCATGCCACCGTCGCAATGACAATCACTTCCTTCAGTTTCCCCTTGCCCGAAGGACGTCTTGGGATCTAATTGTATTGACACGTCTCTCCACAGTCTCGGCCACACAAAGACAGCGTTAAAACGGTCAAGACTTCCTAAAGGCTCATTCTCTGCCGTCCCACTAACCCATCTGAAGTGGTGACGGCCGTTTCCTCCTCACCTTGCCACATGTTGACAACCTTTCCTTCCTTCTTTCTTTCTTTTTTTTTTTTTTTTTTTAAATATAGGCCTAATACATGTAAGCAAAACAGCCTTTTTAAAACAACTTTAAAATTGAAAAGCCTGAATAAATAAATAAATAAATAGATGTATAGCTTATGCTTAACACCGCTCATGAACTCAGTGAATGTATCTGCACATGCACATGCATTTGGTTAATGGATAGCGAGGGTTTCACGTGTGTGTGTGTTCATGAACGTATCAGTGAGGTCTATTACTTTGTTGCGGTGGAGTCATAGCCCACGCGTGGGGGGATGGGGCTTTTTTTTTTTTTTTTTTTTTTTTTTTTTTCCTCTGCACCCTCCCTCCTTCCGCCTCCATCCGTCCGGTTGATAAGAGCTGAAGTGGACAATAAATCACTTGTAGAAAGAAAAGACCGGAAAGATTAACCTCCGCGTTAAAGGCAAACAGGTTGGGAACTTCTTCAACACGTGCGTCAAATCAGATCGCAATATTAATATTAGAATATAAAAAACAAAAAAAAAAAAAACTTTAGTCTTTATTTCTTACGGTTCAATGGAATAAAAGCACGTTTCTGTATAGTTTTCGCGCTGTCTAGAAGTAAAAAAAAAAAAGAAAAAAAAAGGTTACTGTGGTTTTATTTTGAAAGTCACGACCGGATCGTCTCCTCCCGGTTCTGCTGCGCTTGACGCTGGCATGCCCACGTTAGGTGCCGAAACATCACGAAAAGCGGACCACTATTCGTCCTGCCCCGGTAGGGAGACGACACCGAGCCGCTGGTGCATAAAAGGACTGGTAGCAACTGGGTTAGCGCCGGCTCCAGTGGAGATTTCCTCTGGGAAAAGGGAAAAAAACTGGATTTAAAGGGGAAAGACACCGTCAAATATATATATATATATATCTTTTTTTTTTTTTTATAAGAGCGGGTTTGGGAGCTGAACCAGCCGCGCTCCCATACCGCTACGACGCCGCTGAAGGAGTCGGTCAAGTGCGGTGAACTTTGTGCGTTATCATTAAGGTTGTTTGCAACTTTCTCAGGGTTTTATGAAGTAGCCCACGGGCGGGCCAGCGTTATCACAAAGAGGAAGTTATCAATCCACTGGGGTTTGAATATGATAGCGGCAAGAAATGATTTACTAAACTGTTTCTGCGGTAGAGTCACTTTTCTAGTAACGGGCGTCGCTGGAGGCGACGAAGCGCACTTTGAAGGTTGGTGATTTAAGGAAGCGACTTTTGATGTCAAATTTAACGAGACGTGCGCTCTCGCGAGTCACACCCCGCTACTGACAACAGAGGGAGCGCACAGTAGGACGTGAAGAAAAGGTGAGGCAGTAAAAAAAAAAACACACACACACACACACACACAAAAAAAAACTTCACTAGTGTTTGGACTCACGCGTGAGTGGAGGTAACGTTTATGGAGGGTCAGTTTGTTGCGGGGTCCGGACTGTAAAAGCTGGAAATGGAGCTCTTTTCCAGCCTGCAAGTGTAACTGCTCATGACCGTGGTGGCATTTTTTTGTATTTTTTTGTTTTTGACAAGGAAAGGTTTTCATTTGAGCTTTTTTTTTTTTTTTTTTTTTTTTTTTTTTTTTTTTTTTTTTTTTTAAGAGCGTAAAGCAGCAATATTACGAGACAGAAACTCGCTGTTAACACCGAGAACCGGGACGAAGGACAACCGCCATGGCCGCCTCCTCCTCCTCCTCCTCCTCCTCCTCGCGGGACAGTTGCTTCTCGTTGCTCTGGAGACGGACCCTCCTCGCGCTGTGGCTGTGTGCCTTCGGGGCGCGCGGAGCGGAGGATGACGGCACTTTCAACGCCGAGGTAATAATGTAAAAAAAAATAAAATAAAAAAAAAAAAACCCGGGGCAGTTCACTGAGGTTTTAGGTGACTTTAAACTATTTGAAAGACGTGTGATGGAAAATGTATTTTTCCTCCTCACAAAAAAAAAACAAACATGTCTCCGGCGCATCAGAAAGAAGTTGATGAAATGTCCTTTACACAAGTTTGCTGAAAGAGTGAAGAGGGTTCCTTGGAGTGATGGTATTAACAAATGATATAAACAAGGAATAGTTTTGTACTAAGTGAGTAATGTGGTCAGAAGTGGAGCCAGTCACAGCTGTAGCCTGTCCTCCTGTCTTCTCACGTGGTTCATGGTTGAAAGTAATAAGCCTGGACACTACACGATTATTTCTCAGCTTAAATTTAGATGTGGTGTCCCTTAAACTTGCACCCACAGAAAAGCAGTACACTCACGAAAACACACGAAGACACTGTACTATTTCAGTTATTATCACTGTGCGGAGCAAAATCATAAAGACAAAAAGATAAAAATGGCAAGTGATTATATGTTTGTTTGTTTTTTTCCATAATGCTCACATGTGTCTCTTTGTCTGATCTCGCACAATTTTTTTTTTCATATTTAGGCGTGTCACTAAGCGTGTCAAAAGTGTCAGGTTAAGGCAAAACAGTCTAGCAGTCCAGCAGCACACCTGTTTGTTTGGAGAAGACGCTTTAAGAGATAACAGAAATGAGAAATCGCCCGCCTTAATACCTTTACTGCAGGTGATTAGCGGCGGGGCGGGTGCTGTCGGTGTTTCTGTCCGGCGTCTCAGGGAGAGGGAGAAGACGAGAGAGACAGACAGAGAGACAGACAGAGAGACCGCTCACCTGGTCATTAGAGGTCAGCTTGGATTACCAGAAGCATCCGGGAGGGGGGTCTGGTTGTCAGTCAGGTTACAACACATTCTGATGGGGCATTAACATAGCTGTGGTGCATGTGTGTGTCTGGGTGGGGGCAGGTGTGTGCTAATGTGTCTTTACTGAGAGGGTTTACACAACGTACGGGGCTGATAGGCAGTTCGCGTTTTTGCGAAGCTGTGTGTGTGTGTGTGTGTAAACCGAGATAATATGTCAACATCCATTAACCATTTAGTGCTTGTATATTGGAGATTCTGTCTAAGCAGAAACACATGGAGTGTATGAAAACGCTGAACGCAGTACACTTCGTTTTTATTGATAGAGGCCGTTGTAACTAAGTAAATAGAGGCTGTAAATGACTGAACTGTACAAGAAGTGCTTCATATAATCCCCAAACAGGATACTGTAGTAACTGGAAATAGAGGTCGACTGATGGTGGATTTTTATAGGTCAATATAATAACGATAGTTTGTAGCGGCGAAAAAGCCATTTCAGCAATAAGGCTTACTTACTTGCTGGCTAGTAAACCTAGAAACTCACTTGCCAATTGGGCATGTGGTAAAAATGAATTATTCCAGGGCTGATGATGGAAATAGCTGAGGAGTGAACTATCTTGTGTCCTTCAGATTTCCAATGAAAGTTCAACCTGTATGACAATGAACCTAAGTTTTGCCCAACCGGACAAGTGAAAAAAACATTACCCCGTTGAACCCATCGGAGCCAACTTCTGCTGATACTGATACTAAAACGTCCTATCGTCACTGATTAA
>JAPQRN010000018.1:6311551-6333671 GCA_037367275.1 Coranthus polyacanthus
CACACACACACACACACACACACACACACACACACACACACACACACACACACACACACACACACACACACCGTGCACATTCATGCTGCGTCTGGGACTAGGAAATACAATGGACCCTCTTGTCTGATGAGGGAGAGCTGTGAGGGCTGGTAAAGAAAAAAAAAGAAGTTGTGAATATGAGTGAAAGAGAATGATAGAGAATTCAGCAAGAAACATGGACGTGATAAGCGAGGCTGCACCGACAGAAAGCAAACAGTGCATTTATAGACTGAGCTGAGTAGTCGGGAGCAGAGGGGGGGGGGGGTCGGTGGCTCGTTGCTGCACAAAACTAGACATCTTCCTCAGCCCTCGTTGTATCCATGTAATCTGCAACGTGCCGTCTCTTTGCATTCCAGCTGCTTCCCCTGCGCTTCTCTGTGATTGGCTGCCAGCATGTCCACAAACACTCACATTGCGACAGTGATGGGAACTTTATTAAAGTGTATATCACGATGATTGTTTGGGATGCTTTCTTGTACTCGGCAGGGTTTTGTGTGTTGGTCTGCCATTGCACACTTACCTGTGTGCGCATACATTTTCTTACAGCCTACAAATGCACTTCTAATCTTTCAAACTACCTAACCCCGCATGTGCTTGATGAAATCCACAAATTGAATTCTCCTCCTCCTCCTCCTCCTCCTCCTCACAGCCTTTCTCCTTTTCTGTCTCATTCCTCCATTTACTTATCCATCCTCTTGGTAGGACTTAAGGGGGTACGAGATGGCAGCAGACCAAGCCTCGGAATAAAAGCTCTGTTAGTATCTTGGCTGACATTGTGGTGGACACACACATCCACATCCACTCCCACTAACACACACACACACACACTCCTGGCAGGTTTTACAACTCCTTGTATATTGCCAGGTCTGGTTTTGGCAGGTAAGCTCAAGGACTCTTTGAAAGACCATTTAATAGACGAGGTAACGTACACGCACATACACACACTCATAAGCCCTCCCCCATTCCTCTTGTTGTCTAAGACTTGTTTTGTATGCAGCCCAGCTGATGAGGGAAGGTGAGCGGCCAGACTCCAGTACTTTACTGTTCTAGATGAAGGCTATGGGGTGGCAGGGGTTCATATGCCTCCATACATCTTCCCCAGCAGCACTGCAGCGCTTGCCTCGTACCTCATCACAGCCTGTAAATATTCGCACAGACAAAAAGGAGTGCGTAGAGGCAACATAACATGCTGAGATGCACAGACGCATGCATCACAAACACATAAACAACCATATTGAGTCCTGTCACTGCAACAGTGGATGTTGGCAGAGATGTATGTGAAACGTGTAGTGATGCGTGTTGAGCATTACCCACCACAATAGCTTGTTTTTTTTATGCTTTCATTCCCCCGTTTTCTGACGGGAACTGCATTGTTTCTTCCACTGTGGGTGTCTGACGGCTTTTAGCGGGCGTGTTACAGCATTGCAAAGTGCGTTTCAGTGTTTTTATCTTCACACAACATGAAACATGAATATAAAATGAATGAATGTTTCTTATTATGAACCTCTACTTCAAGTTTTTTGTTAACATTTAGGAAATTGTTGTATTTTCTTACACTCACCTAGCAGCATAGAACTTTATTTCTTTTTTTTCTTTTTCCATTTATTAACATTTGAATGCAGAGGCAGCTTTTAAAACTCCTCCGCAGGCAGGCAGGAGGAAATATTAAGCAGCACTCCACATATTAGATATTATCAGATACTGTCATTTGTGTTGGATTACTGTTTTGCCTGCGATAGTAGAAACGGATATAGTGTGTCTTCTCCAATGAAAACAATGCATGCGCGAGTTATTTGAGAAGAAGAGTGTTTTGTGAAGCGAGCCACCTGCTCCTGTGTTGTGAGTTTGTGTACGCACCAAAATACGTGAATCACTTTTGTGTGTGTATGTGAGAGAGAGACAGGGATAGATACAGTAGAATGACTGTGTTAATGGTGATTCAGGATGTGCGAGTTTGTTTTTCAGTGTGTATGTGTGGATTTAAGTGTGTGTCAGCACGTTGCGGGCTTCCTTATCTTAAAGGCAGAGGTGGGTCATGGTCACGTCCAGTTCAGCCCTCTCTATGCCTTTTCCTGCTCCTACGCACAAAAAACACACAAACAGCTGATACAAGCAGTATATCCATGACCAGGAATAGAAAAAGAAGGATGAGACAGAAAGAAAGGGAACTTTTGTTGTTTTTTTTTTACAGTGCTACACTTAAAGGGGAAATAATAGAGGTGTAAATAACAGACTTACAAAGGTTTCTACATAGCACACTGTACAGCTTGGTTTGGACAAATGACATGAAGACGAAACTTTTGAAGGTCTGAGCCCCTCAGGCCAAGCTGTCCAAAGCCTGCAGGCAGACGTTACTTCACTTTTATGATATAAAACTTCAGCTTGCGTTTCAAAAGACCAGAGGCAGTACTTCGCCAAGTAATGGAGCTATATTTATCGATAACACAAGTCGGCTACCACTTCCCTTGATCACAAAAGATGAGCTGCTGTCAGAATGTGTCACGCTCAGTTCTGTGATTGACAGTGACTGATTAATCAGGCATTATGCGCAGTTTTACATTGATTTAACAGTGCTGAGCAGTGAAGGAAGGACAAATGCAAGTACAATATAGTTATAGTATGTTGGAAGCAAAGTGCTTGGGTTTAAATTACAGCATGTCAAAGGTTGATATCACCAGATGGGCTTGTATATTAGACGAGCAGCTCTGTGCTCAGTATATCAGCTCATCTCATCATAAGAGCATTTTGAAGAGGAGCACATGTCCATGTCCATGTCTCTGCCCTTTGACTTTTTTTTTTTTACTATTACATGCAGTCATTTTGTACTTCTCTACAAGTTAAACTAAGTAAATGAATGGAGGTTTTGTAGTTTGTTTTTATGATGCTGACTCTGGCGGCTAGATTTCTGCCTACGGTAACCAGTTTGGTGGGAAGCGCATGTATGTGAGCAGGGCTTTTATGGGGAGACTGTTTTGTATTTGTAAGAGAGAGCGAGACTGAAAGAGGTCAGTTTGTTTTTATGGCTTTTAAGGAGTGGGTAAGTAAATACAGAGCTCTATCAAGTAGTGTTTTGCATTGTGAAAGATGGGCGTAAGCTTTTAGAGCCACACACACACACACACAGAAGCTCACACTGTGTTGTGCATGAGGACGCGTGCACGCTGAGACACACACCCTTCTGCATTCCCTGCACCACCATGGGGAGTGTGTCCAAGCGGAGGCATATCCCATATCAAGCTTGTGTGTGTATGCGCGTGATATTAGGTTTCTACATAACAGGTGGGATGGACTTTGCGTCATCTGTGATTGGGTCAAGTATCACGTTTTCTCTCTCAAGTCTGTCATGAAAATCGGACTCCCAGCCCTCCCAGTTACATTCTCCCAGATCACAGTCAGACACAGTAGACCTCACGGACCATCTGCGTGCCCTCCATTTTATATGGAAAAATCAGATGCAACCCAAAAGACATTTTTAAATCTTCTAAGTACTATAAGGCTGGGTTACATAGTCGATCTATCTATTTATGTCACAGTACAGTAAATGTGTCAATGTTTTAAAATAGCTATACTCGCTTTAATAATTTTCTGCTTTTTTTAGGAACTGACGTGCAAACATGACGACATAAATGACACGGCCTGATATGAAATGATAGATATTTTTCTATCATCACATGATATATTGTCATATCACACAGCCTGGAAACAAATGGTGCTTGTACATTTGTAACAGTTTCCTCTTATGTTTTCTGTTCATCTCCAGTCATGGCTGAGGATGTACGGTTACCTGCCTCAGGCCAGCAGACAGATGTCAACCATGCGATCAGCCCAGATCCTGTCCAGCGCCGTCAGTGACATGCAGCGATTCTACGGCCTGGAGGTCACAGGACAGATGGATCCACAAACCATCAGGTCAGCAGGACTTCAATATCTCTGTCCAGTTAGACTCAAAGCTCTTAAACTGTGATTAATAGGATGAACTGGCCTGAAATCTGAAAATCTGTGCTTTTATTTGGACTTGATCTCCAATCCTGAACAGAAAAAAGGCAATGTTTAGTCAGGTATAATTACTTCAGAGGAACTGTTCAGTAAGGTAAGGTTTAAATTAAAGAAGAAAAATGTGCATCGACAGAAAAAAAACAGACCTTTTAACTTTACGCCTCTTTTCATCTCCTCTCTTGGTAATTCATACTTTCAACACATGCACTTCACTTCCTGACTGACTGACTGACTTGCTCCTGACTTCTTTGCTCCTACAGCGCCATGAGGAGACCCCGCTGTGGTGTGCCTGATAAGTTTGGAGGTCAAATCAAAACCAACGTGCGGCGGAAACGCTATGCCCTCACTGGACATAAATGGAACAAGAACCATCTCACTTACAGGTAATAAAAGGATCTTCTATTTGTAAAGAAAATCAAACCTGCCACAAATATTCTAATATTGTTTGCCTTTAGTTTTTGATATCCCAAATCACATGTGACTCTGGTCCCTTTTGTTCCCATAGTATCCAGAACTACACTCCAAAGATCGGCGAGTATAACTCGTATGAGGCCATCCGACGGGCCTTTAAAGTCTGGGAGAGGGTCACCCCTCTGACCTTTGATGAAATCCCCTACCAAGAGATCAAATATGGACGCCGCAAGGAGCCCGACATCATGATCTTCTTTGCTTCAGGTTTTCATGGCGACAGCTCTCCTTTTGATGGGGAGGGGGGCTTCCTTGCTCACGCCTACTTCCCTGGACCTGGAATGGGTGGGGACACACACTTTGACTCAGATGAACCATGGACCATAGGAAACCAGAACCTACAAGGTAGGAGGGAGATGGGTTCTATGGGTACGATTTGTGACTTGTGAATTTAGCTTATTCAGGCATCACACATATAACAATCAATAAAACCAATGTAGACAGTACAAACAAAGTCAACATCATATGTATTAATAAGTAATGACTGAACAAGCTCGACCAGAAGCAAACTGCTTATATCTGCCCGCCTATAGAAGTTTAAGATACCCTCCAGAAATAAGACAAACACTTTGAAATCAAATCAGAATTAGATTTGTTACTCGTTCTTATTGGCATCATTCCATAATTTAACCTCAACAACAGAAATACATTTCCTTTTAATCTTTTTTTTATATCTTCTTATACAATACATTTATACTTCTCAGATCGTTTTTGCTGTTCTTGTTGTATTGTACACAGGCTCAACATTATTTGTATTGTTTTATAACATACTATATCATTACGTTTCATAGCATGGGAATTGTGATGTTCAGCCACATGTTAAACACAGAAACTAGAACATGTTATCTTTGAATTGAAGTCTAATGCGTGCATTTTGGTCTTACACTTCTGCTCTAAGCCTAACCCTAAAAGTGGATGTTAAAAGGTTAAAGGAAAGGAGAGGTGTTCAGGATTCAACAGTAACTCTGAATCTTATGTAGCTTCAGGTGGGTGGAAGGTTTGCTGAGCAATTTGAGTTGGTGTTTGTTTTGTCTGTGTTTATATGCATGCTGCCACACACAAAAATTGATACTTGACATTATGAATTATCTCGAGAGCTTCGATTTTGCATAGAATTTAGTTTGTTATGATTCAGGTGGACATAGAGGGGTCATTTGATCAGGGGTCAGCTGATGCACAGTTCGCATTACTGGTTTTATTAGATTCATATAATAGATTGCATGCAGCTGCCCACGCAACTTTCTTCCACACTTAACTTGAGTTGGCATGGTTCAGTTAGCTACATCAACTCTCATTTGTCAGGCTACGGCTTCTCAATTTACCTCTAATAATTCAAAGAAGAAACCGTCTCAACGTCAAATTCTTCTCCCGCCCTAGTTCTTAGATGTTCCTTCAGTTATGTTATAGGCTGCTTTGAGCAAACACACACGCACACAAACTTACTCAGACGTTTGCACTTTCATACTACTCCTAATTGACCCCAGTTTTTAGCATCAAACTATACACAGAGGTGAGGATCTGGATTTATAATGTTGAGGACTCTTGAAGAGGTCTCCAGAGTTCCCCAGTCTTGTTGTGCACCTATTAACCGCACTGACCAGACGGGGATTTTTTTTTTTGCGACAATGGGCTTTCCTGCCCTGTCATCTGACTACACGCAGCGAGACACAGACAGCTGCATTAAGCGCGTGTGTGTGCGCGCATGTGTATGCATGTGCGAGTGTGTGCCTGTATCTGTGTGATCAGCTGTGTGTAGGATGTGTTGCAGGACAGATCACAGGGATGGTGGAATGCCACAGTAAGTGGGAGTGTGTTCCACTCGGGGAGCTCTGTAGACTGGTCCCTTTGTTGCACCACGTCCACTTACGCTCCTTAAAGGCAAAGTGCAACCAAATTACAATCTTTTCTAACTGTAGTTAAACATATGGCCAGCTGATAGTACTGTTAACAAATGGCATTTAAGCCCTGCATGTTTGCTGCTTCCTAGTTTCTTTGATGTATCCCCTGCCCTTTAGAGAAATTCAAATTTTATCCTGTTTAAAGCTGTCGAAATGGATTTTAGCTCAGTGGCTATTTTTTCAGTTGTATTATATATAACATCAGATGAATAATTTTACAATCCTTGAGCATGAAAAATGATCCACTTTGACCTCTGACCTCCTTGCGGATAGCACTGAATGTAAACAGACTGTAGGGATCAATACAGCATCACATGAAAAATTAATAAGAAAGCAGTAAAAGCACTTTCCTTGACCTCAGCATCATTTGTTAGAGAGTAACAGTTGCATGAGTATCAACTTTTTCATGTAAACCTTGTGATGCACAGTGTGATTAATCAGCCTTTTTTGGCTCAGATGCTCTTGACAAAAAACAGCTTTATCCTGAAATCATGCTGACATGCGCACTCAAACACACCTTACACGGATGAAAACGCTGACGTTTTTTGTCATTCTCTGTGGTCAGATAAGACTGATGTGAGAGTGAGGCAGGGCAAACTCGGAGAGTGCATTTTGGTTGTGAGGTCGCCGCTTTTGTTTCTTTCACTGGGAGTCCCCTTCATAGTGATGAATGGAGGTGTGAGACTTGGTAAACAAGAGCTGAAATAGGTCCTGGATGACACAGTTTAGTAGTATGAATTAGCAATAGATGTATCGTTAGACCTAAGCTCACTAAGACTTTTGAAGTTTACTCTTGCTGTCCTCTGCCAAATGAATAGTTGTCACGGTTACCTCACAAAGGCCTCTTTATTTGCTCTCAATTCTGTGTCTCTCCACTCGTTGCTATCGCTAGAACTTCCTCTCCTGGAGTGTTAGCATGCCATGAGGACATTCATGTGACTCTAAAATTACAGATGGTGGGGGAAATGAACTCTGTGTGTGTTTTGCAAAGAGAAAGCACAAGAGCAGGCATCTCACTTCCATGGCAATGACATTACCGGTGACCAAACCCCTCAAACAGCATGGTGTCACTGCCACAAATGTGACCAATCAGCACGGGCCATCAGGCCAAGAGAAAATGACTAGCAAGTTCAAAGATCACCCAGAGCAGGGCCAGGCTACAAAGAGTCATTGACCAAGGGGAAGTAACCAACTGTGTGCTGGATCCACTTCAGAGATAATCCTATAGGAGTATGCTGGGTTATTCTGTTCTAAAAAAAAAAAAAAAACAGAAAATCTGTAAGACGTCTTTTGTGCAAAGAGGAAGTTGATGCAGCGGTCAGTGTGTCACATCTGTGTCGTTGCTTGTCAATGTGTAACTGTTGCACTGGCAGTGGACAACTGCATTCCTTAACTAGTCACTGAAGTGTGCTGATTCATATCAGCAATCGTTAGCGTGCTTTTCTGATCTGCAACAGATCTGAACCATGAAGCATCATGGTTCAGATCTGTGAACCATGAAGCATCATGGTTCAGATCTGTGGACATTTTTATTGACATCATGACAGAGAACAATAGACATCTTATACATGACCTCATGGTTATATTGGGTCTTTCCAATGCCTCAAGCTTATACACGACTTTTTAAAGCACTGGGTCACATGCCATTTATGTTTTGTGTAAAAACTCAGTTCATCTCCTTATAAAGATGATGTGTTTTCTCTAACTTTTTACTTTTTTTGCTCCATCATGTCATTGCAGGTAATGATCTTTTCTTGGTAGCGGTTCATGAGCTGGGTCATGCCCTGGGTTTAGAGCATTCCAACAACCCACTGGCCATCATGGCTCCTTTTTACCAGTGGATGGAGACGGAGAACTTCCAGCTTCCTGAAGATGACCGGCGGGGCATACAGCAGATATATGGTAACGACACATGCTTTTTGGATGACTCTCCTGATGTTCATATTTCTACAGGATGTTAGACACCTGTCCTTTTGTTTTCATCCTCATTTCACATCTTCACAATTATAGCCAGAAAACAATAAGTTCAGCTCAGTATAAAGACTAAAAGCATTACCTGTTTAATCTGCAGTGGAGGAAGAAGTATTCAGATCCTTTACCAGTAAAAGTACTAATGCCACACTTGAAAATACTCATTAAGTAAAATACATAAATAATAATAAATACATAATATAAATACATTAAGTAAAGGTTATGCATTCAAAATTCTCAAATCTAAAATCTCAAAAAGTATGTAAGTATTATCAGCAAATGTACGTAAAGTATGAAGTCATTATACAGTAAAACAGTCAGTGTTTTACTATTGTATATGATGTTTTTGGATTAATTTCACTGTTGTACATGTTTAATGTTGAGCTCATTTAATGACTATATAATAAAGTACAATATTTTGCCTCTGAGATGCAGTGGAGTATAACTAAGAAACTGTTCTCATGTCAAGTAGAATTTTGAGGGTTTTTTTGAGAATTTTTCCACTACTGTTGATCTGTACAAAAGGTGAAGTGACTGTAAGTTTCATGCACACTGTTTGTGTCTTGCTGCAGGTCAACCAGACAGCGCCCCCACTCCGGCACTGCCCACAGTGACGCCCCGTCGCCCGGAGCCCAGGCCCCCTCAGTCACCCCCTCGGCACCCCGACCGCCCCAGGACCACTGAAAGACCGGATCACTACGGACCAAATATCTGTGAAGGCAACTTTGACACCGTTGCTATGCTCCGAGGAGAGATGTTTGTTTTTAAGGTAAATGATTTTAGGACTTGAATGAGTTATGAGCAGAAGACATTAGATTGGATATATTTACTCTGTGTGTCCTTGTTTGGACATTCGCTTGGCTTTCAGCAGCGGGGCTGCCTTGACAAGTTAACTGTGTCAATAAATTAGTTATACTTTTCTGGAGAATGACTTTGTGACAAATGGCACGTGCATGGCCAACGAGAGGTCTGTTTTCAATCAGGTCCTTGTGGATCGTAAACCAAAAAGCCTAGGGTTTTTTTTTTCTTTTTTTATGAGACGGAACACTGGTAAAAGTGTGGGGTGTGGTCAGGTGTTACCCGTAAAGAGCCTCTGGTCCCACACAAAACATTCATAGGCAGCAGTTAGCTATTAATGGGTTTTTATGGATAAATTATCTACTGGTACTGGTCAGTTTGCTGCCGGGTTTAGTAGTTACATAACATGCAACCGACATTTAAATGAACATTATTTTGTGGACTGAACAATTAGTTGGTTAATTGAAAAATAATGGAGTGATAATGACCTGATCATGCAGCCCCAGTATTCACACATTTTTGGAGCAGGACAGCAGAGATGACCTGATTGCAAGAGATGGTAAAAAGGAACACCTTTGCAATGACTTAGAGCTCCTGCAGAAAATTCCCTCTTGTGTTATCTGTTCATGTCAGGATTTGTTCCGGGATAGTCCAGTTATTAATGATGTGTTTCAGAGGGATAGGTCAGAGGAGGTGTCCAGTGTTGGCAGCATGGAACGCTGAAGAGGTTTGCAGATATGTAACAGAGAACACCCAGGCTTTACTGTAACGGAGCCTCTTGGCTTCAGCTGCGCTTCACCTCCAGAAATGTTGTCAGGATATCTGAAAATTTGACAGTGAACTGACGCAGTAGGGAGTGTCAAATTGTCTCTCTGATCCCTCGTAAAGCTTGAACTGGTGCAGTGATCAAAATTATTTCTAGAGCAGAAGAAATGTATATAAAATAATACAAGCAAAACCCCTTACAAATGTTTCTGCAAAGCTGATTACTACAACTGATTCAGCTGTAAATAGGATGGAATTTCAAACATTTGTGTATCAAAGGTCTCCTCTCTTTCACTGGAAGTGTGTCTTACACTGATCAGTAGTTCCAAGACTTGCCGTCCCGCTGCCTGGTCATGCATTGCACATGGCCAAACAATTACATCTGTGCTCTAGGGTTTCATGTCAACCAGTAACATCTCTGTGCATGGGGTTCAACCCTCAGGGAATCTGAATCTGGTCTGGACAGCATTCATCAGTGTCCAAAATTAAATTTCTGTCCTCATCTCCAGGTTAATACAAATGGCCTGATCAGAGTAAATGCAGAGCAAAAGTCAGCACTAATAAAATCCATCATAGGCTAAAACAAAGGTTAGCAGAGACACGGCATGATAAAATGTATGTCAGTGCTAGTTTAAAATGTTACCAGATGGCACTGAGTGACATACAATATGTTTTATAATAAGTCTTGGCTTTGGATTATTTTTTCACTGCTTTGTTCTTATTTGAATATTTCCTTTTTTTTCAGTTCAGCATAGAAACATCCATTGTAATGTGTTATCATTCTACACTAGACTTTATGTACTGTATGAGTGGGTATAGAGTGGGAATGGTACCACTCTATCCGCAGAGCGCTGCCATCAGAAGAAAAAGGTTGTCATTTTGAAAGAAAATCACTTGTAATATGTCTTCACAGCTGAGGGCTGGACAAAAAGACAGCCAGCAGCGCAAAGTGAGCTGCCTCCAATATTGAAAACTCCCACACTGGGATCTGGTCTGTTCTTCTGAGGACTAATATGGTCAATTCAGTCTTAATCTGCTCAATGCAAGGAGCTGTCAGACCACACAGATCGAAGAGCGCGTATCCTATCCACTTCATCCCCGTTCTGTTACTCGCAGCTCTCGCCAACCCATCCCAGTTCTGTTCCATTCCGTACCGCGCCATGCTGTCTGCCAGCGTGTCCTGCGTGAAGGACAAAACTACACGTGCTTGCCAAAAAGAAGCAGCTCTGAGCATTTTACCGTTACATTATCCAGGACAAGCAGGGCTACTGACTCACCGCTTATGAATGAGTCCGAGGGCTTCTGGTGTAAATCTGTTTGCTGGCTCGTGTGCACGGCATACGCGGCAGATACGAAGACTCACTCTGCTGTTGGTTCTGTCTGTGATTTGCCTTATGTTGTGCTGCTGAACTGACAGCTAAATAACTTTCAGCTCATTAAAGTTATCTTGAAACAGGCAACAGAGTACAATAATGGGATGTGATGAAGTCATCAGAGCAGAGACTATTATTAGCCTGTTAGTGTTCAGCTATTGTTAGGCATATGTTCTGGGCTAGTTGACCTGCAGAGCTCAGTTTGCTTGGCATAATCACCACCAAGCACTACTAGTGTACAACAGACAAGGTTTAGCAATTAATTGGTTTCCACCAGTCGTAAGAAGTTGTGTTGAAGACCATTTACGTTTTCTAGTTCATGACTCAGAGTAAGTTAAAGTTTATATTTTTTTTTCTGAGTTAAACATTAAACGGGACTGATATAATATCATATGCAATACCTGGAATCTTGTAGAAATGATTTTTTTTCCCTCTATTTTCATTCATACACAGTCAAGGACGGTATTTTCCATCTGATTGCCCATCTTTATCGAAGATTTGATTTATTTCAAAGGTTGTACAACTTTCCTTTGACTTTTTGTGCGCAGTAGATGAAGTTAGTAGGATAAAGGTAATGGTGATTTCCAGAAGTGTAATATTGGATATAGATAGTGACTGCTATCATACCCTGAATAAATTGCTCTCCGTTGTTGCAGATATTGTTTCAGAAATGATTCCGTACTAAGCTGATGTACTGGTTACAGCTCCATACGCGAAGTCAAGGTAACGTCCTTGATATCTGCTTTGTCCTGCTCCAAACTATCATTGCTGCCTTAGCCTTAAAAAAATCCACTATAGGTCGACCTTCTACTACAGCTCTATCCACAGTGGGATAAACAGTCATGAATGATGCAGTGATCACCTGTCTATCTTACCCGTGTGGTCTTTTTTTCTCTGCAAAGTCAGACAGTGGTTTTAAGGTAAGAAGACAGGGAAATAAATGATTCACCCACAAACACAAACGTCTTAATGTTTTCCCCTCAGGGCCGGTGGTTCTGGCGGGTTCGTCGGAACAGGGTTCTGGATAACTACCCCATGCCCATCGGTCACTTCTGGAGGGGTCTGCCTGGAGATATTGATGCTGCCTATGAGAGACACGATGGCAAGTTTGTCTTCTTTAAAGGTAAGCAGCGAACACAGTATCCTCCAGTCAAATTGAGAATTTTCTTTTGCAGTGGGTTTGCAACTCAGCAAACACATCTCTCTTCCCTCAGTCTTCTCCAGCACACTGTGCAAAAACACAGATACCAATCTGACTAAGATGAGATATCCAGTTTGGTTAATAAAGCCTGCTGTGCTGGAGAGGGGATGTTGCAGTGCTGTACACTGAAAGACCTGCTTGTAGCTAATCAACTTCTTGGACAAGTTGCATATTTTATGTCCACTTTGGAACATGTTGCTAGTGTCCTTATTTGGTTTATACTGTTTCCACAAAGTGAAACATTCCACCCTCCACAGCAGCCACTAAATGCCCAAATATTGCATTCAGGGAGAAGAGAGTTGTTTTCAATACTAATAGTAAGACATTTTGGTTATAAATTGCTGTTCTGAATACTAAAGAACATATCAAAGACCTACTGCCAATCATGTTTACTCAGTAGGTTATTTGTTCTTTTGTACCAGGAGGGATGGCTCAATGGGCCCACACCACCAACCACCAACACACACACACACACATGTACACCTCCCACAGGGTGTTGCTGCACGACGCCTTAACCATAACTGTGGCATTTCTAAATCTACAATGCCATTTTATCCAGTTATCTTCTTTCTCTCCCCACTACAATTGAATTTTTAAGTAAATGGACCTTTAATCTCTGACACAGACTCGGCTCCTTAAACATATGTGAACACGAGGCAACGATCAGAGGTTTACTCATATGATGCAATGATAATGTTTTAGAATAATGTTTTAGAATAATATTTTCTGCTCTTGAAACTGAATTTTGTTCAAAACGTTGCTGTATATTTGTTGTTCTATTGACTGAGGTGCAGTTATAGAAACCTGATTGAACTACATGATACTTCTCTGATTTCTAACATCTAATAAATAAGCAAAAGTAAACTTTTAGACCATTCATTCCCAAAGACTGGGCTCCACAGGTGGACCACAGGAGATTTCATTTGGGTCACCAAATAAATTTGCATTTCACAAAACAAGAAGCAGCAAGAGTAAAAAAAATGAAAGCATATCAACTCTGCATAAATTCTTTATATATTTTTAGATATAAAGCGTTTAAAACGTGTATATTGATTTACTGATGAGGGGAAAAAACAGCCTAAATTCATTTATTTGTTCTCATTTCTAAAGTACTTTTTGTGTTTTCAGTGTCTTTTCAATAATACAGATAAGATACTATTATAAAGTGATGCAGAACTGGTAGAAAAAATGATCAGACATGTTCATTTATGTGCAAAATTGTCGGCCTGTCGTGAATTAGGTCATGATAGTTGGTCATTTTCTAAAAGTGGGTCCCCAGAAAAAAAGTCTGAGAAACGCTGTTTTAGACTAAACATCTTAACAACCGTTCTTCCCCTGCTCTCTTTCCGCTGGTAGAGGATGCAGAGAAGATGGCAGGTTAACAACAGAGATGCATTTTGGTCACTTTGCTAATACATTGTATTGAATCCCCTTCACCCCCTCAAATCACCCACTTGTATCACACAGAAAATGCACAAACCTAATCATTTTTGCAACAGCTTCTTACTTTTTTTAGTATAGCAGGTTTTTGATGAAGAAGATGGAACAATGACAGAAGAGCTTTGGTGAAGATTCTCAAACCAACTGGAACACATGCTATATTCCCTATATATACGTACATGTACAGTTTAACATGTAGTACATTGATATAGGGTCTATATTTGCTCTACATTTAAACTCCTCTTCTCTTGTGAAAGTATTTCTCCTTTTGGGAATTAACTTGCAGTGTACATTTCTTTTTATTGTTGCAGTAATAACAGTCTGGGGCGTGCTGTAAATAATCTTCTTGTGGTTTTATGAGCTGTCACTTGCAGTGCAGCATCAGCTTCTGTTATCTTAGTTTTCTTCTTCACCTTCCAGCGTTGAAGTAAAGGCTTCTGGACACATTTGCACTCAGGGGCATATTGACGTGTTGATTTTAAATTAGCATATATATATATATACTTTATACTCTATTTAAATACTAGAAATGATAAACAACACCAGTGTTTAGACTTACTTTCCAGGGAAGCTGCACTGTTTACTCTGCTTTGCCAATACACAGCCGTAGTTGGATTGAGATCATCGGATGCTGTGCTTTAACACTACGTCTTAAGTTTTATCATCAGTCGGCTTGATCTGTCCTACATGTGCAACAGGGTGTCTTTAAGGTAAAAGAATTCCCTTCTTTTCATCTTTATGGGTAAGATTGTTTCTGATAGAGCATGGTCAGTATTATGAACATATAGAAACATCATAAAATCTACATTGGAAAACATCCACCATCTGGTTTCTCCTTAACAATCCAAATATAGTTATATTGTCTTACTGCTGTTATTACAGTAAAACAGATTCTGGAGCTTTTTCATCTCTTGCGGACAATTTTAGATATCCATACCCCCACTCCACTACTTTTAAGAAAGCAGGGGCACATAATGTATTCTACATGCTGAGTGTAAATCTATTTTAGCGCGGCTCATTATTTATACTGTGAGTCACTGAGAGCAGCTTGTCTTTTACAACAGTGGATAAAGTTGGTGCTCTTGAATGAGAAAGAAAGAAGTGAGCCTTTGATGCAGCTTGGGTCGGAGCTACAGGCTTCAGGGCAGCTGTTGATGATGGGTGGGATGATGTCATCCACAAGGCTCTCAGTGTGACACTTGGCGGCAAGCCATTAGCAAAAAGAAAAGACGGGGGAAAAAAAAGGAAGAGTGAAGGAAGAAGGAGGGAAAGTATCGGCAGAGATGGGAGCATAAAGGAAAGAGCCGTACATGTGTTACTTCAGAATAGCAGCAGTGGTTTGAGATGACTTTATGTGAATTTGGAATAGTTCCTCTGTTAAGGAAGTTGTTATTATCACTCCCACCACCCTGCAGGACTGAGTTTAGTGTTTTCTTGTGGGGAGCGGTGAGTGCCAAATATCCACACTGTACTGTACATATTTTACATTTACATATTAACCCATTCCATACTTATTGGGTGTCATTTTGTGGCCCCAACCCTGAAATTTACCCCTGGCCTGTATTTAAATACCCAAAGTGTGTAAATTTCTCGATTTAAAGACGCGCCGCGGACTGTGAAACGTTACGTCATAATATTCACAGCTGCTTTATATTATAACCTTTTTTTAAAGCACTTCAGTTCAGATTTAACCTGACTGCTTGTATTATGTGATGAAAAAATAGCTATAATCCAATACTATAGAAAATAAAGGATGCGATGCACTGAAATGCATTGAGAACGGTTGTGAATGAAGTCAGTAGGGATCGTGTTGTATGTCAGGGGTTCCAAACTGGTTTGTCCTAAAGTGGATCGATTTGTAGTAGACCATGCTGAAATATAAAACACAGTCCAAAATATTGCTTTCAAAATGAGGGGACTTTTCTTGAATAGTACTTTTTTCTAAGGAGGAGCGCTACAATATGCAGCCTTATTGAGTTTTTTTGGAGGCTGAATAAGCCTAGATTAGTTGTAAATGGTATTGCGGTACTTCTTGAACGATTTGTTGCCCTTATCTGCTCTGTCTTGCTGCTGCAGTGTGTCTTATTTTAAGTTTTAGACCCAAGCTGTATTGAAGTTATTCCAGTTTTTTTTTATGACCTAATGTCAGATCATCGCTCTATGATTAATTCTGCTCGACAGAGAATGTAAATGGTTTGAATTCACAGACAGAATGGATGGATAGAAATAAACTGAACGTGGCTTAAGTCTTATTGTAAGTGCGTGTGACACTGAGGATAACAGGTGTGCAGCTGTTGTCATGTCAGCAGGAATATGAATGAAAGAGAACGGGTTTGTGATTTTAAGAAGGTGTCGTCCAGAGAATATCAGTAAGTTATGGTATCGTTGCAGAGTCTCCTAAATTTCTCCTTTTACAGTAACACGAAAGACATTTTTTTGTACATCTCTCTTACACAGCTGCTATGTTACAGCTGTTTTTATCCAAAACAAGTCCAACTGTAATAGAAACCACACTGTTTGTCCCTTTAGAAAAAAAGTTACACAGCAGGAAAGAATCAAATCTTTAGGTCACTGAACCGAACGCTCCGATGTGGAAAGTCATGGAATAAGTCATGGGATTTTACATCAGGACCGCTGCACCGCAGGAACCCCGGGAAGCATTGCGTCAATCTTCTTGTTCTCTCCAGATGCTGAGTGTAGAGCTTTCATTTTAAATGAGGAGCAAGGGGCCAGAGGTGGGTGGAGGGGTGGATGGATGGATGGATGGGTGGATGGGCGGGTGGGCGGGTGGGCGGGGGATCAAGGGAGGGAGAGACGGCTCAAAGCCAAGGTGTAATGGTGCCAACAGAGTAACGGAGTCCCCCCCGTTTGACACTGTGAAACACAATAAAACCTTCCTTTCAGCGAGAAATCCGCTTCTGCCCGACATAAGACAAGCTGCTCCTAATGGATCATTACAAGCCAAACCCATAGGCAGTGACGCCACATTTGCCTCTGCTTTTTTTTTTTTTTTTGATTGCTGGCCAACAAATCATTATTGCATTCATATAATTTACAAGTGTGTGTAAATGGAGGTTGGGTTTCTGTGATTGTTCTTATTGTTCTTTTTATTATTCCTCATTCCTTTATAATTATTTGGCAAATTTGGTGCCAGCAAATGAAACATGTGTGTGCATGTGCATGTGTTTTCCTGTCACAGTGTGTATATGTGTATATGGGAAGTTCTTTTATGTATGTGGACATGTGACGTGTGTTACCGAGTGTACATGTCACATACTGTATATTTGTGCATGTGTTGCTAACATTTTCCAGAGTCCATAAGGATTATGATTGGCAGTGGAAAAGTGAAGTGTATGTACCGTAAAAGATCATTAAGTAGCAAGTCCTCTCCTCTCCTCTCCTCAGGAAACAGATTTTGGATTTTCAGGGAGGCTAACCTGGAGCCGGGCTATCCACTCGAGCTGGTTCACTACGGCCAAGATATTCCATATGACCGAATAGACACAGCTATCTGGTGGGAACCGTCGGGGTACACCTACTTCTTCCAAGGAGACTGGTAATGAGCCCTTCATTCTGTCTGTATCACAAGAAATTCAAGAAGAAAACAGTAGCAGCAGTAACAAATAAGCGTAAAAAAAAAAACCTTTCTATCTTTCTTAAGAAAAATTAAGATCAGGATTGAGATTCCAGTCATAGGCCAGTGAGTATTAAACTGAAAATCTTTAATGCAGTCTTTAGTTAAGAAAGTGAGAGTGCTCTGAACAAAATATACATATTAAACAAGCTTTACGCTGCTGCAAAACAAAAATAGCACCAGCATTCATATGCAAGGCTAACATAATAAAAATACACAAGTCTCTCTCAGTGCACAAACTAAAACCAAAAAAAGTTTGGAAGCACCGAGCAGATCTCAGCTCCATATTAGATTATTCATCATAAATTCAAAATAAACTCAACACACACTTTAGCAAACTATATATAAGATCAGATTTTAATATCTTCTGGAAACAGGAAACACTATATATATTTATATATACACAGTATGCCGAATCACAGTGGAATTCTGCATACAGTGTAATAAATCTGCGCTGTTCTTGTTTGGACAGTTAATAACAACCGTCTTCTCTGCTCCTCCCTGCAGGTACTGGCGTTTCAACGAGCAGTCCCGCTCAGCGGACAGCGGCTACCCGAAACCAATCAGCGTCTGGGGATCGTCGGTGCCCTCCACTCCCAAGGGGGCCTTCCTTAGCGATGATGGAGGTGAGCAGAGACGTGGAGAGTGGTGTCTGTATCCGACTGTGTGTGCGATTAAGAGAAAGGAGGGGCTGGAGCCACACAGACACGCCTGAAACAAAAGATCAGGGTGGGGTTGCTCAGTATCAGGACAGTGGGGATGGTGTATGTCTGTTGGGAGGTGAATTTGAGCCTGTGCGTTTTGTTGTGCAATGCTTAGTGAGACCTGAAGTAGAAGTGTTTTGTATCGTCATCCCGTCCCCTAGCATGGTCTTTGTTAAAAAGATCAGACATTTTTCCATTCAGACAACAAGCAATACGGTTCCTACTGTGGCTTGTACTTGAAGCCATAAAGTGTAATACCACTGACAGCCACTAGATGCTGGTTTCTAAAAGGCCCATAGACTTCCACTGAACTTCTTTTTCTAGTAATACTAAGTAAATGCATTATTTCCAGGAGTCATTCTCGTCTCATTCACTTTATTTGGACCCTCCTTTTATAAATGATTGCTTTGGAATGCAATTTTAGGGCTGGTAGAAGGTTTTGATGTCTGCTGTGTTGCCTTTGTTTGACAACTCGCTCAGACATATTTCTACCTGTAATGGTGGTTAAGATGTGACAGTAACTTGACTGTCGGAACAGGATTTTGTTGCTGAGTGTTTCATGAGGTTTATCCTTTTACCGTATCACTTCCCCAGGTCCACCCTCTTGTCCAAATATGGTCACTTCAGAGAGTGAACACACAGTTCTACGCAGAGCTGCCATTACACCTGGGGTGTTGTCCAGGGTTTGGTGTTAATTGATTTGTATGAGCCACAATAGTGAATAAAATCTTCTCGATATTATTTGGCAACATAATAGCATACACAGTTAGAATGTAACATACATTTTAACAGATCAATCAATAAAACCATTTCTTTACATAATAAACATCTAGCTATTTGTACCCAGATGTCAAATATTGTTTGAAAAATCCACTGTGAAGTGTGTGTGTGAAAAGTATTAGTAGTAAGTAGTAAAGTATTACCAAAATGTTCTTCTGCTCCCCTTGTCTTTTCCAGCTTACACCTACTTCTACAAGGGTTCCAAGTACTGGAAGTTTGACAACCACCGTATGAAGAGCGAACCTGGCTACCCCAAATCCATCCTGCGGGACTTTATGGGTTGCAGTGTGGACCTGGATCCGGACAGAGACACCGACACTGACTCTGGACGCAAATACCCAGATGTTAACCGCCCGCCGTTCAACCCAGACGCCGGACGCGACGGCGACAAAGGCAAAGACCGGGATGGAACAGATCGGGGTGGAACCGACAAAGACACAGGCAAAGGCACCGACAAAGACAGAGAGGAAGACGATCGCGAGGGTCGCGAGGAAGAAACCAACGAGGTGGACGTGGTGCTGAAGGTGGACGACAGCGAGGAGCGGACCATGAACATCCTGATGGTGACCATCCCACTCGTCCTGGTGCTGTGCATCTTGGGACTCATCTACGCCATCATCAACACGCTGCAGAGCAAAGGGGCCCCGCGGCTGTTGGTGCACTGCAAGCGCTCGCTGCAGGACTGGGTCTGACCCTTGACCCTAGCAGATGCTGAACTTTGAACTTAAAATGGACGTAGACACCCCCCAGCACACACATCTCTTCTAATCCAGCCTCCCTCCCAGTGATCCATCTGTCTCTGTGTTCAGTGGCTCCTGCAAATCTTAGTACATGTGGTAGTAGATCCATGCAAATACTGTACTGATACGGAAATACACAAACTAGAAGCCTAAACTACGTCTTACACACATACTCACAAACACACCTCCTCCTGTCTCCCATGGTGCTCTACGATGCAGTGACTGTAGTCTATTTATATGAGAGAAGTTTGCACATTGTTTTGTTTTTTTCCTTGTTTTTGTTTTGGTTCATTTTGTGTGACTTTTTGTTGTTATTATTATTATATCTAAACCAGGAAGGCCATTTGATTCTATCTCCATCTCTGCACTGCCCTCCTCCTTCCCCCCCTGCTCTCACTACAGGCTTATGTTATTACAGACTCCAAAAAGAAAGAAATGGAAGGAATTTGAAAAGAAGGTGATGAGTAGACAGGCTATTATGCTTCAACGGGCTTCCCCCTTATCTTTTTTTAAAGCGTTCTTTGCTCTACTGTACGTGGACCCCCTCTGATGGTGATGGACACAGGACAGTTGCGCCCATGTGGTTTGAGTCCTAACCACTCGTTATCAGGTTGCCACAGTCAGATGATACTTGAGTTCAAGTTTTGGAGCCACTATTCTGACTTTAAAGGATAATTCCAATTTATGACGGCTTGGAGTTATTACAGCTTTTGTTAAGTGACATACAAAAATGTATGATGCAGTGTTTTCAGCTCTGAGCAGAAACTGTTGCGAGTTAATTTCATTAGAAGCCAATCAAAGTCCCTCATAATAAACTGGAATTATCCTTGAAGTTCAGGTTCCCGCTTCCTTGTTTTCCTTTATCTCGTGATTGACAAAAGGTTTACTCTTCTTTCCTTCCCTTATTTGGAAACCATTTACAGAGCTCTTTAGCTAGTAAGGTAAACAGACTTCAAAGGGGACCTCGTCCATTAACTTTCATTTCTGTGGCCAATTCTCAGAATACCTCCTTTCTGTCAACGAGACATTTTGCTTTGCGCTACAGAGGAGAGATGGTTGGTTAATTTAAAAAGTTAGCTCACTGTGAAATAACACAGAGGAGAGAGAGCATTCATTGTGTCTTTGTGTGCACGACATAAAACGAGGGAGAAACAAGTGCGAGCCATGGCCTTTAGGTTCAGAACAGGATGTAACATCCACAACGGAACACAGCAGTGGCAGGGTGCAGCTAATGTAGCATGCAGTTTATAATGG
This sequence comes from Coranthus polyacanthus, assembly GCA_037367275.1. Classification (NCBI taxonomy): domain Eukaryota; kingdom Metazoa; phylum Chordata; class Actinopteri; order Kurtiformes; family Apogonidae; genus Coranthus; species Coranthus polyacanthus. The sequence goes on from JAPQRN010000018.1 coordinate 6,332,613, forward strand.
ACTTTTTACTGCTTTTTAAAAGGACAATTTAAAAAAGCTCATTGATGACCTGTTGTTTTTCCGATGCCGAAGCTGGAAGCACCAGGGTGGGCTCCGTGGGCTGGATGGACGCAGGCTCATGTGAACAAAAACTAATCCGCTTCATTATAACACAGCAGGTGTGCGCAAATGCTGTTAACCCTCGCCACCCCTAAACTAAACCTTGAACTTCTAGAAACTAAATACTCTCCGCTGCCTTTTCATCTTCAAGAACAGAGACAGGATGAAAGACCCCTGTGTGCACAGAACAAATGTCTAAATTAGTCACTGTTTGTCTGCTAGTGTTTTTTTGTTTTTTTAATTTAAAACATAATTGCCAACCAGAGTTTTTATAAAACTTCTGGCTGCCGTGATATTCTACTTATTTAGTAGAGTCAGCATATTTCAAGAGTTAGAGCTGCTGCAACAACTAACTTTTTAAAGTCAAAACCTTTATGATTGACTGATTGTTATCAGATCAGTAACCCCTTATTGTCTTATTGTTTTGAACTGTATATTCGTCAAAACACAGAATACAAAATACATTACTTTTTGCACTAGTTTCATAGAGTAAATGCTTGAGAAAGTAATTGTCCTGTTAATCTATAACTCTATATTTCAGATTTTTAATACCTTACAGAAAGAGAAAAAAAAAAACAGCCAAAAATTTAAAGTAATAAAAAGTAAATAAAAATAAAAAGTTGTCAAAAATGAGGTTTATCGGCTTAACTGTGACATTATCCCGTAGTTTGAGTTGTGACTTTAACTTGAAAAGAGAGTAAGTGGACAGGATGATTTTCGAGTGTGGCTTTAAATATCAGTGGGAGAGGAAGGCTTATCTGGGCATGTATTAACAATGTAAGCTGCCGGTCCGACCGGAGGGGGTCAGCTCGCCCGGCTCAGGTTACACAGATGTGGACGGGGAGGGTGAGGAGCGACCGAATTTCCTCCTGCAGCTGAGACAAGGACGGGGGGGTGGGGGTGGTGGGGGCTGACCTGTTCTCCCTGAGCTTGCAAAGTTTGGATCTCAGGAATAAGGAG
>JAPQRN010000018.1:6346439-6359843 GCA_037367275.1 Coranthus polyacanthus
TTGTTGCTGCAAAACTGTTGCTGCTTGTACATTTTCTCTACTTCTTAACGAATACTGCAAAGATGGTTTCAGTTTCTAAATGCAACCATAAGAAGATGACACTCACACCATCGTGCTGACAGAGATAAGAACTCTTTTCAGCTTGGCCCTCTACATCTCAGCTCCCATTCTCCCCCATTTTCATCTTTTTTCATGGCAGAATCACTTCTCGGCTCGCTTCATCTCCCTCTATCACTCCTGCTCATTCATCGTGCCGTCGAGGCGAGTCTGTTCTGTCTACATTTCAGCTTCTCCGTCAGATCCCGCCTGGGGCCTGAAGGATTCCTGTGATAGCATCCTCAAAGTGAAGATATGCCTGCACACTGACACACATGAAAGCGAGAACAGGAGAGAGGCTGCGAGTCAACGAGGAAGAGAGAGAATCTGCCTGAGAGTGTCAGGCCCGAGTCGGCTGTTCAGTTTCAATTTGCTTGATTCAAATTGGCAAATTTAAAACTGCAAATTACGACAGAATGGAAAACTTTCTTTTTTTAAAAAAAAATCTAAAAAAATCATAGGTAATAGGTTATAACTTGAGTCATATGCAGAATTTTAATAGAACTGATAACATATTGAGCCAAACCCTGCTTCACAGATGCTTCTCGTCCTTTTTCATGTCTGGTACTTCACTCATTTTCTCTAGACAGCTGGATATCAGTCTCTTCTCACCCCCTCCCTCCATTGGTCTAATGACTACTGTGCTTTTCTCTCATGCCTGCCTCAGAATAAAGGATTCTTGTGCAGGGCGAGAGCAGTCTGGCCTGACTCTCGCCTCTACATGCATTCCAGCCTCCGTCTCATCTCAGCCCAGGGCAATGGCTTCAGTCTTGATGCACTCCTGAAAGGCTGAGTGGGCTGAGTAGGTGGCTGCTTGTCTATCTGCAGTCCACCAGCCCGCTCTTTCTAACGGCCTCAGATGATAACCAAGTCTGAGAGTTTCTGCCATTGGCCCCCTTTCGATTTTTAAAAGCTTTTTCTGTCCATCCTCTCCAAACTGCAGCAGCATGCAAACTAAATCTGTGGAGTTTTACATGACTGTATTCAAATTCTGACTTTTAATCATTAGTGACGTGACAAAAACAAATGTCTGTCTTCCTTATAGCTTTGCAATATTTACATTCAGGAGTATTTTTGCTGCAGAGGTTTGAGAAGTCTGCGGTTCTGTATTGCACTAAATTCGATCTGACAGCAGCACTGTTGGCAAACTTCATGACGGACTAAGAACCGTCGAAGCCTTTCGATCGAACAGGAGTTGACGATCAAGATAAGATTTACTTAACAGCATTTCAAAAATGCTACTTTTTGTATTTGAATTAACTGGGGTGGAAGTGGGAAACGATGGGTTTTATGTTGTCATAAGAAATACTTATTAGATGAGCAAATGGCGTCTGATTCCACACACACATCTCCACTGTTGATATACGTGGGCTAACCCTGACATTTTCTGTAACTTTCCAAAAGTAATCTGACATTTACATTCACCTCAAGCTGTGCTTGGTGGAGCTCTGTGCAAGTGAGAAATAAAGCCAGGTTTAAACTCTGCTTTTTCCATTCTTTGCTAAAGGAATTGTCACAGTTTAAATGTAAAAACTACTTTCCAGGAGATACTGTCTAGAAATTTGTGCTATAATCTCTTTATTTTATCCATAATTGCATCTTTGCTAATTAGAAATAAATACAAAGTACAACTGAAGCTGATAGGAAAGAATTTGACAATTAGAATGAAAGCTGAGAAGAAATATCAGGGAATCGCCAAAGTCTTCATCATCTATGGAGCTGGAATATTTATAGCACATTATGTTGGAATCCATCCAGAACTGAGACGGAAATTAATCTGCGCAACACAGATGATGGTATGATCATTTAAAGAGGTGCAGACATCCGAGGCAGCTTGATGAAACTTCACAGCTTTTATTTGGCTCCTTGGGGAGACAGACATGACACGATGCAGTGAGAAAGTTTGATCGCTGAAAAGTACACAAGACAGGCATAATCCAGTGTTCACCTTTTGATAATTAGAACCCAGGGATGGAAGTAACAAATCTTGCTACTGTTACAAAGTAGATTATCTTTGTACTTATGTAACTGAGTGTACTTTAAAAAACAGGAAGGTAATTGTTCATTTTGAGGTATGTTACTTCACTACAATTTAAATTGAACAAATCAAGTCTCTATGAACCATGTCCTGGGAAAGGATGTGATCTCCAACACCAAGACAGCGAGTCAGTTGTTCACTCCATGCCAGGCGTGAAATGCCTCAGAAGTGAACTCTATTTAAAGAAAAATGCAGACCTAAATGAGTCTGAAACCCAATCACATTCAACCATGGCTGAAGGTTGAACATGAAGAAAATCCTCAGCCACATCTGTGGCACCAATTCAAGTGAAATTGGAATTTTTCTGTGGTTGATGTTGGTTCGTGGGATACTGGTAGCAAATTATTAATGTTAGCTTGCTTAAGCTTAAGTTACGTCTTTACCAGAAACATTATCATTCTGTCTGGATTAATGTTAGGTTTATTTGATGTCTGACCTGGTAGAAGCAACACGTCCTCGTGCCTAAAAGACAGCATAGGTTGATTTTCACACATGTCTCTGTGAATGTGAACATTGTTGGAAACTTTTGATATTATGTAAGTACATGATGCTGTACATTGTGAAACGGCCTCTTTCTAACGGACTGGCAGACTGGCTTTCTGACCTGTTGGGTGATGTCTGGTTGAATTGCAGCATTGTCTTCACGCTGTGACCAATCCAAATTGCTTCATTGGGATGGCCGGGCCGTGCTGCTAACAGAGCTGCAGGACAGCTATAGGGGAATACCATTGCATATTAGATGTATGTTGATGGCCTGAGGCAGCGCTGTTGGTATGTCAGGGTGAACAAATCTGAAAAAAGTGAAACACTGAAATGCTGTGTAAGTCCTGCTTGAATTATGGCTGTGTGGGCAAGCAGGCTTGAAGCATTTGAATATATAAAACGCTCTTTGATATTGATCTAGATTACTAGATATGTCTCCGATTCTGGACGGAAGCCAGATGTTTTTTTGTTTTTTTTACTTTGTCCACATATTTTGCATAAAATGAAGGTGATGTATTGGCCTGAGGCAGCTCTCATACATTTTATTTTATTATCTAAAAGGTACACTGTAGGACAACATTTTGGGAAATAAGTTTATTTGAGATGAAAAGACGATAACACTGTCATGTCTGTACACTATGAAGCTAGCAAGCAGGCAATTAGAAGCATATGACAAAGACCAGAAGGGGAAACAGACTGGCTCTGTCCCAAGTTTAAAGCATTCTGACTAAACCATATGTATAGGTTAAACAAACAACATATAAATACCCACTTTCAATCTTAAACTAAACTAATAGGCTGCGGCCTATCGGTTCATTTATCAAACTATTCCTTAAAGAGCCACTACACCTTGAAGCATTGTTATTTCTTTATTCTTCATTATCGGCTGGTCTACTGTTTGTACATTTTGACCTTTTCAAATATGTACAAATACATTTTAAAGACTCCAAAAAACTAGTTTTACATTGCTGGACGAGTTCTTAAATGAGAATTAGTCTGGGTCCATATAAGACTGTATATAAATAGTGGACAAACCCTTTGTGACGTCACCCATTGGTTTGCGAACTGCAATTTTGACGCCTTTAGATGCACGACATGGCCGTCAGCGTGCTGGTTTTATGAAAACGAGCGGGTGGAGTTGGAGAAGAGCGAGGGACGAAACCGAGACATACTGAAAACACCGTCCACATCGACTAACAGTGAAATAATAAACCATCAAGTCATTTCGGCAAATAACACACACAGTTGTACAACAGCCAGAGTTGTGAAATGTATAAACACACTAATCACAGCTATCTGAGCTAATTAGCAGGCTATCTCACAGACCATATAATTCAATACAAACTAAAGCTAACATCAGCTAATGCAGCTAAGTTACGCCGCGGATATTGTAATAAGTATCGGTAAACTTCATGACAGAATCCTCTGACGGTCTTCTTAGTGTAACTCCTTAAACACGACTATGGCAGAGCTGCCTGTCAGGGAGAAAAATACGTTTTATTCAATAAACAAGAATCTGAATGTCCGACTAGGCAACTGAGCTAACGCTAGCTGTTAATCAAAGCTCACACAGTACTGCAGACACTGGCTGCACTCACCTGTCAATCACAGTGGCCACTCCCTTAATTATGCAGAACTTTTTGGCTTTGCATAATCTAAACAGGTGAGTTGTATACAGTGCAGTTGTCACAAGGGGGAAATGAACTGTTTTTTTGTACCAGGCTGTAAGCATGTTTATTTCAGCAGTAAAGTTGACCATGTTAACATGGGAGTCTATGGGGACTGACTCGCTTTTGGAGCCAGCCCCCAGTGGACATTCAGCTTACTGCAGATTTTGACCCTTTTCAGCCCCGGAGGTGGCTGCTATCGACAGGCTCAGACCAAAATGTCTCTGGATGCCCTTGGTAGACCTACAGCTCATCAGAGCAACAGTCACAGACAAAAGCCAATGCTGGACAAGCAGCAGCCACAGGTCGCAGCCCGGCATCTTATCAAACCACATCTGACACGCCCCATATCAGATAAACGGTTGTGATTGGCTCTACCCAATCTAGGCTCAGTGAAAATCTGTTTAAATGGGAGCAGTGCCAGACTGATCTGCCAGAGCAAATCAACATTAACTCTCAGGCAGATGCGACTGGTTCCCAGGCTACATTAAAACACCAATAGAAATGTCACAGACTCAATAAGTCAGACTAACAGTGGGTTGTGATTAAAAAAACAAAAACCCCGAAGTCATATTTGACAGGGATAAATAAATTAAAGAAGTTGTGCTTAGCCATTGGCTTGTAGGTATAAAAAGAGAGCTTTGTAATTGAGACGTCGGCATGCATGGATGTAAAGTGAGTACTTAAAAGGCACTTTGCCTCAACTAAATCTTTTGTAGTCAACAACATTGTCAACCCAGTTGGCAGAAAAAAAACTGCCTTTCTACATTTCTGCAAAATATGAATAATCTCTGTGTAGTTTGACATTAGGCAACTTCAAAAAAGTTGTATATCTGCAACTTTTTTGCCTTTCGTCAATGGGCAGCAGGTAGGTGAGGTGGATGGTGGATATGCACAATCTAGGACTATGACACCAGAGACTGAAATTCACAACCCACCTCCTGAAGGTTTTTAGATTTAGCACTTTCTTTAAGAGTTAGGAAACGATCATGGTTCCTTACACACTTTGGGCCAGATCCACAAAATGATTGAGACGAAAATATACAGTAGCATGTAATTCACAAAGCACCTGCAAAGGGTGGAATTCACCACAAACTGTGCTGCCAAGCAAATAGAAACTGTGATGCAAATTGCAAAACTTTTGGGCCGTTTCATGCCAGCATATCATTAGCACAAAATGGAGCAGATTGCAGACGTAAATGCAGCACAGTTATGGGGTGCAATCCATTCTTTGTGGATTTGGCTCTAGATTGCTTAGACTTAAAATGAGTCCACAGACAAAAGCATCACAACTTTAACTCATGTAACCATGCCTTAAACAAAGGCAAACACAGTTTCTATTTTTCTCCATGTTTGTAATTGTACAACACACTTGGAGGAAGAGAGCACGGAGAATGAGAAGAACAAAGGAGGTGACCAGGCAATAGACAGAATTATTTGTGGATATTTCCTCAGTTGTTTATGCAGTGATGACATTGTTAGTGATGTGGATGAGGACCCTAACAGAGGGCGGGATCCATAAACCATCCACCCCATTCTTTACAATACCACTTTTTGTTTACCATTGCGCGCTCTTCTTTGTGTTACAATCCTATATTTCTTTCTGAAGCCTTTCTATTTTTGTGTTCATTGAAAAATGAGTAGATGTACTGAAAACATCTTTCAGCGGAGCCGTAAAGGATACGCAAAGTATTAAAGAGAGCAGTGTTTTGTGTAAAGCACGTGAGTGTGTTTTTGCCGCTTTGAAGAGTCATTCAGATGGTGCGTATATGTGTATCATTTTGTTTGAAGAGTTTCATTTCGTTGTGTTGTGTTTTATTGGACTTGAGGCCAAATTCTGCAACAAGTGTGTAAGAAATCGGCAGAAACTGTTCACACATGTAGACTTTTTCTGTATTAAACAAAGCTCTGGTATCTTTTCCTGAACTGAAACCAGGTGCTGACAGTGTGAGAGACACGGTGGAAAGGTGCTATGCCCTTTTAAAACACAACAGCACTGATACGTAGAAGTGTCAATATGAAGTGTATTTTTGGTTCAAAAACATTATTATACATATCCATGATTTGCTGAAATGTACAATGGAACATTTTGTTTCCCGGTGACTGGGTTGACATCGTAAACCCCTGCTCATACACAGTGCCGTCGCCATGTAGGCTATTAATACTTTGTGCAATAGCTTTAAAATCAGATTCAGTAGAAAGAGACAGAAGACGCAAGAAAAAGAGGCGTCAGCACCAGCAGACACAAGAATGCATTCAAGGTGACAATTAAAAACATCTTTGCCATCTCTGCCACCCCGGTTCCTCTCTGTGGCATGCAGCAATGTGTGTTTTCTTGTTATTTCATTTGGCTCAGGAATGCAGACAGATAGGAAGTTAGCAACCACCTCTGTTTTGACCACGAACTCGCATCCCTAGGGTTATGTACATACACAATTACACACACAGAGAAACAGATACACACACTCTCAGACAGACAGTAGGCAGCTTAGCAGATTTATAGGGCTATTTGTCGTGCCACTTGGTCGTCATCTGTCTAGTCCCTCATCTGTTCTTGTCATGCAGCTGTGTAGGTGTGGATTAAGCCTCTTCCTGGTCGAAGCGTGCCAAAAGTACATCTAACTTAACAACAAAAGATACCATTAAATGTTTGTGTTTAGTGGTGTGACCTGGCCGGAAAACCTCAGACAACAAAGGGGTCTGCTCTGGATTTTGCAACCTTGGCACATGGTGGAGGAACCGAGAATATTCATAGGAAGTGATCTCTCTTGGGTTCCCTGAGGGCAAAGTAAGAGGCATATCAGGTGCTCGCTCTGTCTGGTTCATGACCTTTAATGTGTGTCATCTTCTCTGCTGCTCTCCTACTTTGTTTTCTCCCCGTGCGTACCTTTTCTAGTGAAGCAGAGCTGCAAAAAAAAAAAAAAAGAAGAAGCCCAAAATAGATTTGTTTTCAAGCTCTGAGGCTTACGCGACAGGTATGGCAATTTGCAGGAGAAGCAACAAGGGGAAAACAATGGAAAATGTCATGTTGTTTTCAGAGCAGATCCAGAACAACATCATTACATACTCCCATGCCCAACCCCGTAAGATGCATAACTAGTATGTGAATTTGTGGTTTGAAAATGACTACGTCAAAACAAGGTCAGTACGAAATGAAGAGGATAGTTAAGAATGTCAAGAATGAGCCTTAGGATGTAATGAAGTGAGACCTTAACCACAAGCAGACAGAGAGGGGAGTGGGGTTAAAGCCAAACAAGGCCAAGTTATAGGCCTTTCCTCATCAGCGTAATTACAATGATGAAGCCCATATCCCTTAGGACATGCGATATTGTGTGATGTACACAATGGCTGGTATGAGTGTGTGTGTATATGTTTGTGTTGCTTTGAGCTCATGTGATGTTTTCCCTGCTGGCAACATGTTGCAGTTGGTCTGACGGTGACAGATATAGTGCCGTACACCAGAACATGTTACAACATTTTGTCTCTGGCTCCACTGTGAAACACGAGAGTTGAGGTTTTTTTTTTTTTTGTAAGAACATCTCGCCAGCGCGAACAGTCCTCAATATGAATAATTCTGTCTGAACTTTCACCCGTTTTCTGCGTATTGAAACCTGCACTGACGAACACAGTAAAAGACAAAGAAAGGCATTTGTCATGATTTTTCCTGTTTTAGTGAGCAGATACCACTTTGATGTCATTCAGATTTAATGTACAGGAAGTGCTTTCGAGCCCGATTTTATCACAGTTCAAACATTGATGATACAAATAATGAGACTTTGCCAAAGATAGGCTGACAAAAACATTATCCCCTGATATATTAGCTTACGTTAAAAGGAAAAAAAAAAAAGATGTACTCAAGCATTGGCAGACACAGGACTTTTATTTCATGAGCTGAGGTTTCCAGGCATTTAACATCTACTGAATAACAAAAAGCATTTGATTCAATGCAAGGAAGAAATGATCCATGAGAGATGGTTGGTGCTGTTAAAATTGCACTTACAGAGCGACATAAGCATTTACTTTAAGTAGTTTTATTTACATCTTTTTCTTGTGTCACCATAATGACGATAATGGGCATCCCTTAAGTCCTTTTATACAGGGACTATTCTATATGCTCCACTATGTTGTACTAAAAACAGCTTTCTGACACTCCTGGGAACTATCATCACACCATTCATCAGGACAGAAACCGAGAAAACAGCTATAAGTGGCTGAATAGCTTCACAGAGGAACTGCAGAACGGAGTTAACTTCTCACGATGGCCTGACAGTGCATCATAGACTCTTTCAACTCACCGTTTTTGCGAAAAGCTTTGGTGCAGCTCGAAGTTGTGGAACAGACAGTTTCACTTTTGGTCCATCACTTTCTGCGAGCACAGAACATTTCCCCACCCGTGCTCAAACATCAGAATTTAATTTGAGCAAACAGTGAATTGATTTAGTGGGAGTTGGAATTTTAACTCTGCTTCTTGTTTCGGTCAGACATGATAAGTGTATCTAATATCAAATCTTCCCTGGTGTAGTTTCCAGACCATTATCTTAATTCGAGATTGTTCTGCTTTCGGTTGGGTATTATTTGTTTTTTGGAAGTGCTCATGCCAGTGGCAATATTTTCTTCCATGTAACTGGATATTTAATAAAGCTTTTTGAATCGAACAGATGGATAAGTCCACTAGGCTGTAACCAGATGCTTCGTGGGGTGAAACGAAAGAGCGGACACATGACCGGTGAAGACTATTTGATCTGAACACCTTCTGTGGCTGCAGACAACCACCTGCCGGACTCTTCCCTCCGTGGTCCAAAGCCATCTGGCCATCTTTTAAAAAACCTTGTAACTCTATTACATCGTCTGTGAAACTTCACCTCATGACCACACACACACACACACACCGATCACTTAGTCTCCTTACTATCTCTCAATTATTTTCACTTCCCTTGTACTCTGTGTTAGATCTAATGGAAAACTGCGCACGACCAAAATATCTTTCACAAGCTTTTCATGAAGTGCTAATAATTCCCTTCCTTGGCTGTTTTGGTTTACTTAACAGTCATGAAAAGTTTTAGCAGCTGGCATCTTATTATTAGTTTTATTCACATGTTTGAAATCCTTTCAGGGAAGTTTCGGCAAACAACAGCTGCCTTGAGGAAATTCTGACACAGAAGCTGAACTTGATGAGTTTTGTGTTGTTTTACTGCTCTAGACGCTAGTTATACTGTGAGAAAACTGTCATTGTTAATGTAATATGTGAGATCTTGGGATTTTATTGTAACACGCACAAAAAAAAAGGGAAAAGTTTGGATAAGGTCTTGAATGGAGAAGTGTGTTCAGTGTGGACTGAGTAATGTGAAATGTAGCTAAGTTTAGGTGAAGCTATCGGGCTTTATTGTGGAACCTGATGTAGATGAGTTAGTGTGGCGCGACACTGATGTAATGTCGTATAGGTGTTCATTCTCCTGCCACGGTTCAGTCAGGTTTTTTTTTTACCATTTCAGTTCACACCACAAATCTTTTCGTGTCCTGTGAAAACAATGACTGTTTCATGAGACGTCAAAAACTAGTGTCGTAGTACTCAAGGTTTTTTGAAGATCATCTCAAACTGCAGGGATATCACTACATTTTTCTGCTTTTTTTAATCTGTTAACATTATTACTGTGGTTGCTGTCTCAATCTGCTCCTAACTGGCAAAGGGAATCACCTCACCCCTTATGCTTTATCAATCAGTTATATTTGAAAAACCTGGCTGACCTTGCTGTGCATCTAGTCTGGTCTCACCCTGACCTTGGTCTTGGTCTCGACTTCTCAAAGTCTTGATTCTCTCTGGTCTCGGTCATGACTAGGTCTCGCTGTAGGTGGTCTTGACTACAACACTGTCACTACAAGATCTTATCTGATGACTGTAAACCCAGACCGAGCACGACTGGATCAGTCGTCATGTCCAGATCACATTCAAAATCAGTTTGACAGTCATTGTTTAAAAGTAGGTCCATCAGCACGTTAGGATGATTAAACAATTTAGAAACAAACCCTCAGCTTGTCAAGTTTTGAACGAGAAAATGGAAGAAAACAATTGGGTTATTACCAAACTGTCTGTTGTGGACGCTGGAATGACTTCCTGCTTCGTTTTCTGTCATTTCACACGCTCGCAGCTTTCCTGAGCAATTAGGTATTATTGGTTTAGGACTGTGCGTGTTTGTGTATGTGTGCTTCGAGGTCAGCCAATCCGCTGCCCCTCTCTCCTGGCACAGAGCGTCGTGTGAGATGAGCCGTAATATTGTCCCTCCTGCTAAACAGATAGATATGTGTGGCTTTATCCTCGCAGCGCTCAATCCAGTAAAAACAAACAAAAAAAATGATTTGTAGAGACAGTGGCAGCTTGGTATTGACCTTTTTCTTTCTGGCACACTCCCTTCTTAGATTTCAAACATCTCCAGTCAGTTTGCTGATATTACTTCTTGTCTATATGTTGCACTAAACACAATTGACACGTACTTATCAGAAGACTCCTCCAACAATGCACTCAACTTTTTTCATCATTCAGTATCTAGTATATATAAAGTATGTTGCCATTATTCTGTTAAAAGTGTATTACTGTTGCAAGCACACGCCTTACAAAGCACAAGTATTAGTTTTAAACAGTGCCATCAGTCTTTCTGTAAAAGAGGGCATCTCTTTTGTGCAAATGGTGGATATGTCATTTTGGAATGAAACTCTTTTATTATTTAGAGACCAATTAGTCAAACACATAGCCTGAGGTAAATGCAGCTGTTCAAAGTGAGTGAGGATGACAGACAGAGGCAGAGTGAATCCACCAAGGTTAGAACAAGAAACTGTTTTGCATTACACACAAAGCACTTTGAAAGAAACGCTGATGAATCTAGGTCGGCAGGAAATCAAACATCATGAAATCAGTGCTACTCGGGTGTGAATTACATGTGTGATCTTTATTATTGGAGGTATAGAGGACGTTAGCATCTGGCATGCGATTGGTCAGTGTGGCGAAAAAAATAGAAATTTGTCTAATGAAAAGTGTACAATTATTAGACAGAAAGAAAGAACTCTGAGATGAAAAAAGGAAGTAAAAAAGCTAACATCATAAGCAAGGTTTTAATAGGCTATTGAGTTCATTTCATAAATATTTTACTGTATGGCTCCTGTAATATTTATTTCATATTGTCTGATTCATTAATTAATTTATGGTCCATTTTCTTATTCCCGACAGTCCCACTGTGTCTGTAGTGCCGTAGAGTACCATACAGAGTTCATTATGAAGATCCCAAAGGAAACATTGGTGCGATCACATCATCCAATCACACTAAACAGGAAATGAGTCAGAGTTACCGAGGAGACCGGTTGCCAGGGTCACCAAAGGCAAGGGCCCATGGGACTACGTACACAAACATACACACATATGACATGTAGAGAATACATGACAGAAGTGACTGGAAACTGAAAAATACATTCTTTCTGGCATTGTTTTACTAATTTCCTGTTTCAACTTTATAAATTGTCACTTGACGTGATAATTACAGCAGTTAAGCCAATGTCAGATAAATTCACCGGTGATACATTCATTCCTAGCATCAAATTCGTTGTGAGCAATGAGCTCTTATTTACAGCAGAACCTTAGGGTATGAAAGGCTGAGTAGCCTACAGCTCAAACATCTGTTTGAGTGGTCCATGTTCCTGAAAATGCTGTTTTATTACAATAATATTATTCTAATATTATATGTTATTTTTTTGATTTGCTCTGTTTTGGTCTCTACCACTGTCTGAGGAGCATTTCTAGTTTTTTAGTTGCTTCATGCTCTGCTGTGTAACTGGAGGGTAACTCTTCTCTTCTCTCCTCGTTTTGTATTAAGCATCTACTAAAATACTACTTCATGTCACCAGTCTTATACAAAATGTGTTAATGTCATCTTTCATATATAGATTCAAATGGTCTCTTATTGAATAAATGCAAATTTCATTCAATGTAAGAGGAGCTTTCCACTGGATAATTGCTGCAGTGAGTAATATGTTTCAACTGGCAACTGATGCAGTGAGTAGGTTCTCATTTTTTAAACAACCAGCAATTTTCTAAGGAGCATAAAGATTGGACTCTGGAGCAATGGAAAAAGGTCATGTGGTCTGATGGATCCAGATTGACCCTGTTCCAGAGTGATGGATGTATCAGGGTGAGAAGATGATCACCCATCATGCCTAGTGCCGACCGTACAAGCTCGTGGGGGCAGTGTTTCGATCTGGGGTTGATTCGATTGGTTCAGGTTCTAGGCTCATCAACGTTATGTGTCCAAAAAATGAGGTCAGCTGAAAACCTGAATGTACTGAATGACCAGGTTTTTACATCAATGGGTTTTTCTTTTCATTTTGTCTTGTTTAACCTGGTAAGTTCACTGGTTAAACTGGGAAATTCCAAGTTCCAAATAAAAACTCAAAACTCTCAGGCAAATTTACTGTAATATATTAATGAATGCCCCTGCTTAGACTGCTGCCTCCGCGACCCGGCCCCGGATAAGCGGCAGATAATGGATGGATGGATGGATGGATATTAATGAATGTATTAATGTGCAGACTGGTAATAGTTGATGTAAATTTGAATTTTAGCATTTCAACATGAATGATTTCTAAATGAACCCGTGTTGCTTGAGCTTTATTGTTGTTTAGACGTAACTCTCCCATCTTATCGCTCTCTTATTCATCCATCTCAGTCTGTATCTCTAGTGTAGGTTGATTCTGTAATTGTGGCCTCCCACTCTGTCTTTCACACTCAAATACGTTCACACACACACAGGCAAACACAATAAACAGAAGGTTTTTTACATTTCATTTGATTCTTTCATGTCTCTGATCCCCATTTATGTAAATTACAGGGCTTCATCAGATTGAGTCTGCCTACTCTGCTTGACTGTGGTGATTCTCTTGTGTTTCAGAGGATTTCCATATGAGTCGGGTAATTACGTCTACCTTATTTGGCCTACGCATAGGGACACAGCGCCATGGGTGGTAGACTGCGGTTCATTTAAAGGTCAACAAGTAAACAGGCATATCGTCTTTCATACAGTCTTTCATATAGTGCTTGCTCCGCTTGTGGGTATGCCTTTTAGTGTACCGAGTGTGTGT
>JAPQRN010000018.1:6392217-6403930 GCA_037367275.1 Coranthus polyacanthus
TCATGCTGGATACATCCTGCTATTACACAGAAAATAGAATAAGTTCTTTCTGATTGAGACGCTGCAGAAACATGTCTGCACAACATGGCGCATACATATGAGAACGTGATTCTTGTTTTATACATCATTCTGAATATTATATTCCATTTCTGCAGTTACATCCCCTAAATCTTACATACTGGACCTTTAACTGGTTTTGCAAGCTGTTCTTGATTAGTGATCGTGAATATAGTGATGGTTTGAACTAATGTTATTGCGCTAAAATCCTAATGTGCAAGTATAAAGTTTACATCAGACACTCAACAACGCTGACCTGTTGGTGGAACTATAGGGAAAGTTAATGGAACGCGCACATCTTATGGAGATACGTCCTGACTGATGAACAATCCTTGGAGCCATTACTGTGACTACAAAACAAGGGAAGACCTTGTGACATGTTTTGTTGTCAGACATATGCTTGGTTTGTAATAAAATAAAGACACTTGCAATAAATGTAACCATCAAACCCATTCAGCAAAACAGCATTATAAAGGACAGAATTGCCCTTTTGAACCAACCACAAGCAGCCAGCCTATCTAACCTCACCCACCGCAATGTGATTATTAGGCCTGCTGTGGCCTGGAATGCTCTTTAGAGGTCTGCTATATTTTTATGATACATGTGAATCGTCAGCACTCACAGTTTGCTGACAAATCATGTACTTTCCTCCCTCCGAGGTGCCCCTTTCCGCCTCACAGCTTATGACTCGCAACCACGCAAGTCTTTTGCCCCCCAAACTTATAATAAAAACTAATTTGGCCTCTCGGGAAATCAAGCCAACTTTAACTGAGGAGTGGCACCAACTCCCTGTATCCCATTGTGCTTTCTGTTCCTCTGGATTCCATCGTTGACTCTGTTTGCCTCATTTTCATTGCCACTCACTCAGACTCTCCACTTCACCATGTCTATTTCTTCTTCCTGACCCCCACCTGCCCCTCACTGCCGATGAATGTGCAGCTGCAAAAAACGGCTTCCACAATATGGTTATTGTGTACACTGGACATTTATATGGAAGGGTGCATGATCCCAACTCACAAATTCGATAGTCTGGCTTTTAGTGTCTTCACGGAAAGATAATCCCTTTCTTCAGAGTTTCATCTCTTTCACAGAGCGCTATTTGTCAACTTGGTTATGAGCGAATCCAGCCAATACACAGTGAAGCCCCCACTTCAATCTCACGCAACACTTCTTCGCCTTCAGGGATAATTTGAGAATCAATTAACTTGGAAAGAGCCTGAATGGTAATGCGGTTGCATGTAATGCAATGCAATGAATCTGCAACATATTACATTAGCTTTGAACAAAGGCATAGGGGAATCAATGAGTCTACCATTATCATAACGGATTTACATCCATAACTTGTGTCATTACACTGATAGGAGACCTACTGGTGCTGAGGTTCAGAGAGCAGGTCTGTGCTTACATGGCATAATAGGCCGCTTTGTCCAATGGATTACTGTGCACTTGAGAGCACACTGTCATATCATAAATGGCAACGTATTCACTCTTGACAGATGAGCTTTTAAATTGCATGTGGATGTGGTATCATGGCTGCCTATAGGAGTTTCAGAAAAATCAGTTAGTGTTGGTAAAACATATAGGTTTCTGCTTTAAATCAATACAACCTGTATAGAAATACAGCGGTCTCCAGTTGTGATGGACCACTGGGATTAGCGGTCATCTGCTGCCCCCTAGTGTTAACATCAAAGCAGACATCAATTCAATGCAAGCTTGTCTTTTTTATATATAAATATATATAGTCATTTTTTTTGTTTATCTTTTATTGCTCCTATTTTTTATTTGTTCTTAACAGTTTGAGTTCACTGTATTCTTCTTGGCAAAGCTTCTTTTTAATGAACCCATTGCTTTTGTACTGTATCATTTCTTTTTTCCTTCCTTTCTATATATTTTCTTATGCTTTTTTTCTTTGCTTGCTTGTTTTTATATAAGTGTATTTTGTTCTTGTTTTGTTTGTTGTAAAGCACTTCGTAATGCTGTTTTGATAGAGTGTTATAGAAAATAGTAGTATTATAAAATCTCAAATTCAGCATATTCTCCCCTCTGAATTACCAACTACATGAAAAACTGCACACAAATGCACACAGAAATGGGTTTATTTACTTTATTGGTGTAAGAAAGGCAGTGCTAACATAAGAAAATACAGACCTATGAAACATACCTGGTTGGACATAGCAAAAATACCTGCTCAAACATGACTATAGTATGACTTAGACTGGGAGATGATGTTTTAACAAACTACAAATAAAACGGAGTTTTCTAAATATGTTTAAGTATAGGTTTAGTAAATATCAAAAAGGAGAGATTCTCCAATGATGCAGTGCCTAATTGTTTCGTTCACATACACTCAATAGTGTAACAAAGCATTACGAGTCTGATTCATGTGAAAACAATGAGAACAATTCTTGCAAAACAAACAAAATAATCTCTTGTGGGAGTCTCATCCATGAAACCACTACTCTATTAAGTCAATAGACGCACAATAAGATATAGTTTTCAGTACTGATGAATTCAGTCTAACAGGTATATTGTTTTAATTAATCATTTAGTCCAAGGGATGGCTAATGCTTTTTTTAACAACAGCCAAAAAAATCCACAGATGTCACAATGACATTTTTAAAATTTGGAACCAGCCATGATTTGGTATGTGGCACTTTTGTACTAGCTCTAACAAAATATTGTATGGTTTTAGAAAACGTGTTAACTATATTAAACTGTCATGTGAATGACGTAAAAAGCAGCAGACTGGTCTTTAAAACTGCCTTCACTCAGGCAATAAGCTGTACCTGCATATACACCTACTGCAGTCTATATTTAAGATAAAATACATTCTAGTTACAGAATGTACATATCCTCTGTAGTGTTAAAATCTCATCAATGTGGTGTATTGTTGTATAAAACACACACATCCACAGTCACATACACACACCTCTCATGATTCCTTTATCAATTTCATTTTTTTTCTTTCCCATCTCCTTCCTCACTTTAAAACACCCCAGGAATTATCCGATAAGGCACAGCATCGGTGTACCGTTCCCAGTCTTTGCCGTACTTGCTGCCGCAGCGGTGCTCATCACGCACACAGCGGTGCACCAGTAGGATGGTCATGTAAACAATGTAGAAGTACGGGAGCAGGTGGCCAAAGCCACAGGCGGCGCAGTACGCTAGTGAGCCCATTAAGTCACCAGTGTAGTTAAAGTGCCGGGCCACACCCCAGAACCCTGAGGTCAGGAGCTTGCTTCGGTGGACGCCACCATCAGCAGAGCGGTACGTGCATTCAATGTACGTTGGTTTACGGCCCCAGATGGAGCAGGAGCCCTCGGTGCGTCTGAACAGGTCCTTCTGGTGGTTGGTGGAGCGGAAGACGTAATAACCAATCAGGCCAAGCAGTAGGACAGCAAGGGCATGGGCACTGGAGAGCTGGACTGGGTGGTAGACCAGATACAGACCCTGGGAAACAAAAATCACATTAATTTACTTTTATTGTTGCTTTAATTATTCTACCGCCATATTTAAATGTTGAGTGTTACAATGTTGTAGTGGTTTCCGCTGAACATATATGTTATAGTTAACATGGGCTCAACCATTCCTATTTCACTTAACCCATTAAGAACAGATGCAACACAGGGATTTAAGACCAGGTGCGACGTTTGCTTCTCCATTGCGACATGAGCACCTTTTATATGATATCACTGTTTTATTGTATGTAACAGATGAAGTGCATCACTGAATCAAATGTGAAATAAACCCCATGGAGGTCATCAATGGTTGTCTGAGGAGCAAACGTTGTGAGCTAACAGCACTGAAAAACACGAAGCATTTCATGTGTGTCTTGGAAACAAAGATATCATATAAAACATGCTCACACTGTATCTGTTTCAAAAGGTAGAAGCACACAAACATCGTACCTGATCTTAAAAACAAGTGTTGCATCCGGTCTTAATGTGTATGAAAACTACATTGGAGACGGTATTAAAATCTTTAAATATTTAATAAAAATATGACATGCAAACTGGTAAAGATGGTTCAACATCAATACAACTTATCACTGGAGGTTTTGCATGGTGATCTAACTGTGCTTGTTACCTGGAGTGTGTAGAGGTACGGCAGCCAGACACAGTCTCCCCATCCTAAATACCATCCAAAGTGATCATGGCAGATATCAATGGTCTTCAGGTACCACGCCTCATTCCAGAAGAAATCCAACACATAAATGGCCTACAGGAAAACAGAGGACAGATATTATTCAGATATCACTGTTCAGTGAGCCCTGATAAATAGAAATGAAACATAAAAGATAAATATTGAATTATGCATTTTTTTTTTCCCCACCACTACTTTCGCAAGATAGTGTTTTTGAGCTGTTTTTCATTTTCTTCCATTTCACATGCATAACTTCTCTGACTGCGTGCTAAGACTTTGAGTGATCCTGGTTCGTCATTCACTTGACTTGACCCACTCCTCCTTACCTGCAGTACGTTGACCAGGATCATGGAGTTGGTGACGTGGCCGTACAGTTCCTGCTGCTTGGCCATGTAGGACAGATTGATGAGAGTCCAGGCTATGATGCCAGGCCGGCCATTAAAGAAAAGCTTGAAGTCAAACCACTTGCCGATGCGCGGATTAAATTCGATGCCCATCATGTAGTTATAGAAAGCGTTCCCTGTAAACTTACTGTAGAATCACAAAAAGACAAAGAAAACAAGATGATAGTGTATGAAAGAGTGTGAACACAAACCTTAAAATAAACACTGTGCAGTAAAAAGGTTCCAGGAGTATTTTCCTATTAAAAGGTATGGGACTCAGAACAGAACAGACTATCAGAATCCCTATTGCAGTCCACATAAGTACTCACCAGTCCTCAGAGTTTGTGGGGAAAAGGTAGGCCTTTATGAAAGCAAAGGTAGAGACCGCGTAGCCCAGTATGTTGGCACACCACATCAGAGGGATCCAGTTGTCAAAAATGATGGTGGGAGAAAACCAGTGGAAGTAGTGGGCATTGGCAACCCACAGGGCGTGAGTGATGAGCCAGCACTGCAGCCCATTGATCTCATACTTGTTAATCAGGCCTAGATAATGTGGCAGAAAAACAGAGATCAGATTGAGGATCTTATTGAAAATTGATTTGGTAATGAAACTCAAGTGCCTTAAAATAAGGAAGCTGTATAAGTTTCCATCTAATACAGCAAAAGCTCTGAGTCAGACTGGTGTAAAGGCCTTTACAGACTGGATACATAAGGAATAAACAACACGAAAATGTGTAAGTATGTCGCAAATCACAGATTTTAGTTTCCATCGCATTTCAGAAACTATCCCAACTTTCGTGGAAATAAGGTTTTGTAAATAAATATATGAATGAATGAAACCTGAATAGATTTGTGCAAGATCAATCGTCAGAAAGATTATGGATTCAACATCCTCTTGAACACTAGTATAAAGCCTATGTGTGCTCCAATATGTATGCTGCAGTGTCTTATGCTACTTTACGTAATCAATGTGCAGTGCCCATATAAAAACCTACACAGGGTGCCTCCCATATTTGATAAATATGGCATTAACATATAAGCTACTCACTATGCTGACAGCGTACGATGCTACTATACGCATTGCCCTTCAGTGTATTTATCATATATATATATATATATATATAGAGAGAGAGAGCTTTACCAGCAGGAGTTCGTGCTCCATCCTGGACTCCACCAACATAGCCGGAAATGAACTTGTGGGTAACGTCGGGAACACACATGTACAGGAACACCTATATAGAGACAAACACAACCTGCTGTAACTTGCTTGCTTCAGGAATCATCCCTCCTGGTTCAGCTACAGCTGAAGACAGTGTTTATATGAACTGCAGTCAGCATCGTCTCATCGCCCTGCATTATCTAATATATACTCCTTCCCAGTTCATTTTTTACCCCTTCTTTATCTTACCTGGAAGGCTACCCAAACGGTATATATCTTGGCAGCTGACCACGTGAAGGCGGGTGCCCGGGCCCAGATAGATAGCAGTGTTGTCTCTCCACTGTACAGCTCAAGCAGAGGCTGGCTGACGGAGCACTGGTACTGGTCACAGGCCATCACAAAGTAGAAGACGATAAAGGGGGCAAAGCAAAGGAGGGCGATCACACTGATCAAGGAAAACCAGTCCACCTCCCTGAGAAAGGAGCCGTGAGGACAGTTAAACATGACAACAGACATTGGGGACACTATGGCGAACTACAATTATTCACATGGACTCATATCTGATGTTTGGCAAATTCTTACTGTGGGAAGTCTTAATATTTCAAAGTAATTGTACAACACTGTAACAGATGACAACAAAGGTGCTGTTGATGACTTACAAAATGTCAGACAATTTTTGTGCGTATACAGTACCAGTCCCATACAGAAACAGTGCCTCCTAATGTACATTATTAAACATATTCTAATCCAATCTACTTTTCTGTCAAACTCAGGGAATATCACCTCACGATCTGTTCTGTGTGTGTGTGCCAAAAAAAAAATCTCTGTGTGAAAAAAGAAAGGAGCTCAGACCGATCCATCTAACACCGTCTCAGCCAATCGGCAAAAGAGCGTGTCCAAGGTTGTGCACAGGGGGGAAGTGGAGGTGAGGGGAGGTGAGGGGAGGTGAGGGGAGACGGAAGACAAGGGGGTGGTGTGAGCGAGAGGGAAATTCATTAGAAGGAGAAGAAGAAGAGGGACAGTAAATCTGGCTGATGTTCTGCACTCCAAGAAAGGGAAATGGCTGAGAAACAGCCCAAGAGGAAAAGGTCAGAAGAATATAAATTGAATGCGTGTCCATGAATTTGTGGATTTACTCCTTTTGTGTCTGGACGGGCAGATATGGAGTCACAGTACTGTATGTTTGTGTGATAACGGCTAAAGGAAAAGCGCAGCTGTAACTAATACCACTAACGATGGCCGCGCTCCACACAGACGCTGCCTGCTGAATAACGGAGCTGTCGAACCTAAATGGCATTCAGTAGTAATTAGTTGAACATGCCCAGATGAGAATAGTTGCCCTTTCAAAATCTCTTGTTTAAGCTGCGCATATAGATTCACGCTGACCTACAGTAAGAGCATACTGAATGAGAATATGCAAACGATACTCCTGCATTATGCACATCGTGAACTCACCATGCTCTCCCCCACTGTGCCGGCTCCTTCATCTCCTCTGATGTTTTCCCATTTGCACTGTGCTGGGTACGTCTCCTAGTGGCCTCCGTTGACACTGCACCGTTCATCTCTGGAGAGGGACCAGTTTATCAGGTTAATATCTGTTACGCGGCGGTGTGCTGCACTTTGTACAGGACTATGGCACTTTTACATCACCGTGCCATGCATCAGTACCAGTACTCTCTAACGCTGGCTGTCGCAAACAAGAATCTGAAATGATGGCATCCATTTTCATTTAGTTCCACAAGGCTTTCGTGTTAAGAGGTACGCATGTAGGTTTAGTTAAAACTCCTTAGAAAAAGTAGTTCAAAGAATGTAAAAAAAATAAATAATAATAACCATATGCCAGCAATTGAGTTCATAGCTATTTTTAAGTATTATTCTTTTTTTTTTTTTCAATTTTGCACGTTTCAAAAAAAGGGCCCATTATCTTACTCTTCTTTTTTTGTAACATCTGACTTATACAATCTATGAATATAACCTTCAACCTGCACCAGAAAAAAGTGGCTGGTCAGATGGGGTTCAATTACATGAAAAAAAAAAATAGTTTAATGACTTTGCAAACATGCAAAGTATATAAATACCTAATAAACTACCAACAAGCTATTGCAAAATAGTTCACTACATCCCCCACACTGCTGAAGTTACACTTTTACAAACGTCCTGAGGTAATTGGGTTATGGGTTGAATTAAAGCGCATGTCCTTGGATACGGGAGATAACAAACAGCCATGAGCGGTCAGCTTGATAACACCGGCTTCTACAACGCCATGTCACCGTATTTATTTACCCAAACGGAAACTTTTGTGTTCTGTGACAGCCAGTATATCTCGTTGTCTCTCGCGTTCCCAAACCTGGTTCAAAGGTTCAAAGGCGGCGTCGCGTCCGCTCGCGTTATTCACGAACAACAGACGCGACGTTGCGGTTGGTTTTAGCATGCGCAGCGTTTTTTCAGCAGCTCCAGCAGGCGGATGACACAGAGGTTACAAACGTTACAAAAAAAAAAAAAAAAAGGCAACATCTTTCGTTCATTTTGTATTCGGCTACATTCTAGCATTGTGTTACTTTAACCTCGGAGCTCACAGCTGTCTCTTCCACTAGTTTGACACATCTGGTTGATTTGGAAACGCGCGGTAACTTGCAGGACAAATGACCGATATCCTTTTGTTTCCCATTAGTGCCTCTTCAACACACTACCGCGGTTATTGACGTTACACTGTGCCCGTTTAAAGTCCCGTTATGCTGCTACTGGCGTGTCCTACTCACCCGCTGGCGGCTGTAACCTTAGACGGAGAGAAGCCGCGGCCGGGTTCCTCCTTCTCTCCGGTCCAGGTGTTATCACGTAACCTCAACCAACCGGGGAAACCTGGAGAGAGGTAAAAGCCACGCCCATAACGCGACTACATCACGGTTTTTTTTATCCAATGGCATTCGGCGAGAAGGCGGGCCTGAGTGGCGCCGCTGACGCGTGATTGGATAATACCGACTGGAGCCATCAGCGCCTGACGGTTTGACCAGTGGTTGCGGTGGATGGTGGGAGCGCGTACCGGAGTGGCAGCATTATGAAACAATTGATGGTGCGTTTGTGTATCGAGGCTAATCTTCCAGGGGTCCCCAGCAGACAATTAACATATGACACACACAGTGCATTAAAACAAAAACAAAAAACTCAAACATCAATACATTTGGGTAAAGTGCAAATTCAGTACAATGATATGTAAAAAAAAAAAAAATGCAATGCAAATGTACATAGTATATACAACAGAGCACCATGTACAATTTTTCCCCCTACTCTACAGTACATCTGCATGCCAATAACACGGGTCAGGGTTGGTTTTAGGGTTAAGGTTATAGGTTTAGGTAAGGGTCAGCGTTGTGATGGTTAACGTTAGGGCAAAAGGAGCTAAGAAGAGTACTGTGTCAAACATAAACAACAAATAACAATATGAACAAATTAACGGCAGACATTATATTTCTATCTGATGAATACAGAGCTCCCTCATGTTGTAAATCCTGAATGTAAACTTTTTACATGCACAGAGGATTGTGAAATTCAATACATGCTTATATCTGGCCTACACACCAGTAATGAGGGTTAATGACGACAACTGTGATCTGCAGGTGAAATGAATCCTGGGTAAGTAAGCTCACATTAAAATGATGTGATTGTAATCGCCGACACATATTGTTCTGAAAGTTGTGAATGTTTTTCATCTGTAAAACAGTTGAGATGCAGTCAGCACTCCTGTATTTTCAGGTGGATGTACACAAAGTAGCCACTAGATGGTAGTGTTTAGCTTTGACACGAAAAGGGAACCTGGTGTAAAATGAAAGATGTTAAAGTTGTCGCTTGGTAGGAAAGACAAACCTCATCATCAACCAATTAAAAGAACCGACGGTTTGAGTGTAAAACTTCCAAATCAGTCGGAGCAGCTACTGAAACGATGGATTTGAGCAAGAAAAAACTAAAATGACACCGCTGGCAACATTTAAATGTAATCTTATACAGTACATATAAAAAAAAAAACAGCATAATTCAGTATAATAAGATACTCACTGCATTTTTTATTAGCATATGTTGTAGCTTTTGTTGAAACATTTGTGTTTATTTTTAGAGCCTCTTCAGGAATGTGCTGAAATGAGAAACGGTTGATTAGGGGCATTTCTTCTCCGGCGCTGATATTGGAAATGGACATACATTCCTTTGTCATTAGATGGTGTTTTTTTTGCCAAGTTAGACATAAAGTTAGACATTCCCGCATCTTAATATCCCCTTCATGTAATCAACACCGCACACTGTTTGAAACCTGACAGGGCTAGCAAGCAAGGACACTGTCTGCAAACAATACTTGGATGTCCTGATCAGGTTCTTGGGTTCTATCTACTGGTTTTCTACAACAGAACACCTTCATCGTTAAATGATCTCCTTTGTCTTTTCCTTTTCTGAACTTTCAAACACTTTCTAATTTCCCTCAGCGATCCCCATTGTTTTTGTTTTCTACCACTTGCCTCTGCCTCTGCACCCTGTATTCTGTCTCTCTTTTTCTAACACTCTTTGATGTGATGCCTTGTTGCTATGCTGTATCCAGACAGTATGATGTATCTGGGCCAAGCAGCAGACATCACTGCTTCATATTGTCTCTTAGACAAAGGAGATATTTTTTGCGGTGTTGTTAATTATGTTAAAGTACACTCATGTGCTGTGAAGAAGCTCCTGTGTTGGACCTTTCTGGAAACCTGTGTGACATTTTGGGATTCCCTTTAGTTTAGAGGACTGACTTCACATCCTGACTCTTTCTGAGCTGCAGAACAGTCGATGCAAAAGATAGCAGGCCCTTAACTAATGGAGGAAATGTACTTGTGAATGCTTCTCCTTAAGGTTTATTAAGGCCAGGATAGAGTAACAGTCTATAAAAGTCTATAAATAAAACTCCTTCATACAAAATCATACTTTGAATAATGGTCTTTATGTGTGTCAGTGAAGTTTTGCTCTCACTCTCTCAAATACTTTTCAGTATTTGTAACCAGTTTAAACTGAAGAACCGATGCACTGATCTTTATGAAACATGGTTGGCTGAGTGAATATGTGGAAGTCATTAGATTTTGGTGCATCTAGTTTGATAATTACTGAAACGATGCACAAAAAGCCACGTGCGGTGTTTGAATCCCCTCTCGGATTCGTGTCATCGCTATTGTTGTATTAACCTTTAAATACTTTACTGTTAGGCTCGTTAGTCAGGTGAGATTACTTTTATTTACCTCACATACAGGTATGTGTTTTAATTCAGTGTTTCCCAAGCGTTCTGCTGGAGCAGAAAAGAGGCACTGATGCATCATCACCCTTTGAAATTTTGCGGGAAAATGAATACCTGTAAATCCCTTCAAATATGTTACATACTGTACCTTTAAGTAAAGTACGTGATTCCAATGTGCAGTACTTGAGTAAATATATGTTACCATGTGATGTACATTTCACAGAGCTTCGTAATAATGGTGTTACGAACCCCGGTGTAGTCCAAGAGATGAGGGAAGTAACAATAAAACTTAACACGAGAGAAAAAGAACAAAAAATAATCACTCAAATCAAAAACCAAGGTTTATACAAACTCTCAAACACAATTAATATGAAGGTGATTCAAGAAATTTGAATTTTGGAATCGCTTCACTGCACACAAACATGTAAGGTTGACACTTGCGTAGACAATTGCATTATATGCCAGGGATCCCAAGTGTCACAGTCAACATATCCACAATGCCATGGGCTTAAATTTGAACAATGTGGCCCTTTCAACGTCCGGATGGAACGTATTTAACATGAAGGTGATTTAAGAAGTTTTAACCCTTGTCTTTACTTTTGAGATCCTCTGGTCGACCTAATGGGTCGTACTGAGGTGTTAGATCGTGTTCTGTGATGTAGAGGTATTGATCTCTTTGATGTGCAGGTGTGAGGCGTATAGTGTGAGAAGATGTTTGATGTT
>JAPQRN010000018.1:6405265-6432628 GCA_037367275.1 Coranthus polyacanthus
CCATATGAAGACCATATGAAGACCATGTGAAGACCATATGAAGACCATGTGAAGACCATATGAAGACCATGTGAAGATCATGTGAAGACCAAGATCCAGTGGATGGATTTTGCTTTTGGAGACTTATATTACTCACTGACTTATCTTCAGTCTTTTTGGATGTGTACAGCACATCAATGACTGTTGATAACTGTTGAGAATTCTGTTGTTGCTAATCCTCGTTAAAAGGATCTGAGGTTGGCCAATCAGAACATTTGCTGGTGAAAAGTGGGCGGTGACATTCGCCTCCCAGTGTAATATGAGCCGCTTGTGGCAAAGACACAGAGATGTACTCATAAAAGTGAGGAAAAATCAAATCTATTTTCTTTTTGCTTTTTGGCAACACCATTACAGAAGTCTTTAATATACACATATACATGGCATAGATTGAACTTTAAGTGTTAAGGTATGGGACCTTTAAATCAGAACAGCAGAGATGTTGTGAATGAATGAGTAAATTGGGGCACACACTGTGGCATAAGTCACTGATGGTTCCAATGCTTTTAAGGAGCAAGATAAATATATAAAGCAAGATTAATATAAAAGCACATCATTACCATCTGCATGAAGAAAGGTCTTTGCTGTGCATGCGCGCGTATTTGTATGATCAATATAAAAAAGCCTGGCAATGGTGGTGTGTATGCAAGGCACATATGTGGATGAGGGGGGCTTCGGGGGCAGGCTGCCTGACAAATCTTACCCTAATCAGTTCCCCTGGGATGGTACATGTGTGGCTGCATGCATAACAGAGTGTATATGTATGTGCAGAATTTTGAATTTCTGAATACTGCAAACGCATGTGCTCATCTGTTTGTGTGTGTGTGTGTGTGTCTCCCTTTGTTGGTGTTTAGGTGTCTTATGTATATGAGGGTCTATGCCGTATCAGAGACGCAAAGCAACGTTGCTCTTCAATAATTCACTATAAATGAAAGTGAAAAATTAATGAGAGCAGATCCTTTCTTATGTTTGTCCTCCCCACTTCTCCTCTCGAGTTGTCCTGATGCCTTCTATTCCTCCGCTCCCCTGCTTAGTTAATAACACACCAATTATTACTGATGATACCAATAAATGAACTGTCAAACACAGACCGCATTTCCTCTAATCAACAAAGGTATGTGTGATTTGGTGCCATTCGGTATAGTTGTGTAATCAGCACAGCTCTTGGTGTTAGAAAGTAAAATGTGAAACAGATGTTTTACAGAGGAGTGATACAGGTTGATAGATTTGTATTTTTAAATGTTTTTTTTATTTTTGGCTGTGTGAAAAGCTTTGTCCTCAGAGGAAGTTCAAGTTTGTTCTCTCTTGTAATGTTGCACTGTTATGCATTACACTCATAGTGCTGATGATTGCTTTGCAATTATCTCCACTTTACTTTCATGTAGGTTGTGTGGTCCATGATACGTATTGAAAAGTTTGAATCAGTCAGATATACTTTATGAATTATAACCACTGACCACATTGAAGACAGACTTAATCATAAGATGTGTGTTATTAAAGTAAGAACAAAAGTTCAAGACTTGCACAAATAAATATTAAATATTACAAAACATGGGTTCCTTGTAATGTACAGGTCTGTGTAAAAGTCTTTAGCTGTGTTGTTTTTGCAGGGTTGTGTTGAGCAGACATATTTATTTAACCGTCTCTTTATTAAGTCACAACAAGAAAATACAGGAAATATGTGCACAGTATTAAAACACATGAAAAAAATCCCATCTGCTGTAAATGGCCTTTACAGGCAAAAGTCAGTATTTAGTTTGACCTCTGTTCCCTTGACAAAAAGTAGCCCAAACAACAAGAAACGTTTGACATGTGTTGAATGAAAACCTGGTGTAAAAATACTAAAAATGCTGCGCACACTGCTAATATTTAATAGGTCATAAAAATTTGGAACAGAAATCTGGTATCATCTCATCTGTTAAACTTGTAAATCCATGTATAGTTTCTATACATTTACTTGTACTTTCTAACATTTACTTAACTGAAGTCCTACTGATACGTCACTTGCATCATAATTTGGAACACGGTGTAAGGTGTTCGATGTACAAAGTGGGGGTTAATAGGTGTGAGAACATGTTGACATAATGTAATGACAAAACCACAGAGTGTCTCATGGGACCTGCACGAAGCAGTCCAGATGGGCATCATGATGAGTCACTTTGCGATGATTTATTTAGAGAAGACTAAGGACCTGCAATCACAGCACAGGATGTTCAAAAATCATTTCACATGAGCACAGATTGTGTTTTTATTTTTAAACTTAGTACTACACCGTTAGCCTGACGTCAGAAACGAGCAGGGGCGTTTAAAAGATGAGGATATATTTGATGGGAAAGTGGATGATCTTGTTTTTTCTGGATATGCACAATTCTTTTCAGAATGTCATCATATGCAGTTATTGTATGTATTGGGGATAGAAATACAATTTTCCTTCCATCCATCCATACATCACATCCATCACTGTCATTTGCAGTGATGCCCTGGCCTCCCTCTCCTTGTCCATTGCTTCTCGGGGATACCAAGGCATTCCCAAAGCATTCCCAAATCATTTCTCCAGCATATTATGGATCCTCCCCGGGGTCCCCTACTTGTTAGACACGTCCAAACCACCTCAAAAGGCTCATTTTGATACAGAGGAACAATTTAACTGAACTCTTCATCCAATTTCTTGAGGGTGAGCCCACACAGCACCAGAGGAAGCTCATTTCTGCCACTGGCATCTTTTTCTTTCAGTCACTGCCCACAGCTCATAGCGTACATCAACCAGTAAATCAACAGCTTCACCTTTTGGCTCAGCTCTTTCCTCACTACAATAGACCACTACAGACGCCGCACTGATCCTCTTATCAATCTTCTTTTCCATTCTCCCTCCACACGTGAACAAGGTCCCGAGAAACTTGAACTCGTCCACTTGAGACAAAAACCAGTCCCCAATCTGGAGCAGGCAAGCCACCTTTTTATGGCTGAGAACCTTGGAGATGTTAATTGTTGAAGCCGAATCGATGAAGCCAGAAGGAGCACATCATCTGCAAAATGCAAAATGCAATCCTGAGCCCCAAGAGTATCATTTCAAGAATAATTACTCAAGATTATGATTATTCACCTACGGCAAGAATAAAAATCATCGGTGTACATATTTGGACAGTTTTTAAATTAGAATATTCTCGTCTTGCAGGGATGAAATCTACATCAATCTGCAAAACACATTAACTGTTAAATTCCGTGGGGCACGAATCACTCCACATTCTTCACATTTCAACACTTAACTTGACTGAGTTTCTAAACTTCAGCAGGGCTCGTTCCAGGTGGTTAGACAATGAGCTGCAGCTGTGCTTGACCAAACTGCTGTGTGTCTCTGTGTGTGTGTGTGCAAGAGAAAAATGCACAGTGGTGGCGATATTACTTAATGTCATCGCTTCGTCCAAATCCTCATGTTCTGTCAAAGCGTGATAACATTTGAGCTCTAAACGTTTCCGTACATCCGTGCAGGCCTATTGGAGACCATGCCTCTGTATGCCAGCATGCGCGTGTTCTCCTGTGACTGCTTCGTATTTGTGTGTGTGTTTCTGGAAGCATATGCAAGTGCGCCTGTGTCTATGTGTGTATTTCTGCATGTTGTGACGTACGTGTGTGTGTTTAGTCTGTGAGATGCGTCGGTAACTGGGGCAGAACTGATTGTTGCTGATGGCTGTAGGCAAGCGCAGACCTACATTCTGCTCTGCCATACAGAGGAGGAGGAAGAGGAGGAGGAAGAGGAGGAGGAGAGGTGCAGGGTGTTGTAGTAAAAAATTTGGGTCTCTGCTATGCTCCTCCTTTATTTTCCCCTCCTATGACACCCTCCCGCACTCCTTTCGCTAAGCTTTTTTTTTTTTTTTTTTTTCGTTTCCCATTTCTTCGAATCCTCTCTCCCTCCCTAAACGTCCCTGCAGCTCTTCATTTTGTCCGATGTGACACTTGACAGGCGCAGGGACTTACTCAGCACACAGAGAGGAAGTGACTCTAGAGAGGAGGCAGAGAGGCATGACCAGAGGAGAGAGAAGGAGGGAGAGAGAAAGCCAGATGAGATAATGGTAGTGACATTGATGGAGGGTCAAGAAAGTCAAAATTAGATCAGTCTCAGCAGCGGTCCATGGGTTTCTCTATTTTCCGGGATTAAGAAAGACGGGCCGCACTTCTTCGGCTGCAGATTCTAAACATATGGCAAACACAAAGACAGCCACAAACTGCATCGTCTTAATACTATACATCATTTTGTCAGCAGCCAGGTCTGCACCTGCAGGCCAACTCAGGTCACGTCTTCTGTATTTTCATGGGAATACTTAACATATTTATTTTAAATGTTGGCATAGGAGACCAAGTATCTTTACTCCTTTGTCTGTCAAGACTGAGAAATATGTGCTTCAACAGGGATTTGGAAAGTTACGTAATAAAATAGCAACAGTGATAAGGTATCGTTTTCTCCTGAATACCTCGAATTAGGGCCTGCAGTATGATTTTATATCATAGTTTTTATAATATATATCGTGATAATGATAATGATTTTATAAAATGTTTTGTCCTTAGGGTTTCAACACAAAATTTTACTCAATTTAACTTTTTTCCCTCAATCTCATTTTTATTTTCTAATTTTTTATTTTATTTTTTTCACGTTGAAGAAACATTTAATCATAATTGTTACTATAATGTTCTGCCTCTAGAGCTCTGACCATATTCTGATCATAAAGAAGAGTTTAAAATGACAGATTACCGTCTGGTTTATTCAACTTTCACTCAAAAATCTGCCTTTAAACTTGGAAGATGATTTGACAGCTGTCGTGGTATTTATCAAAATCGACTGATATGGACATTTTTATCATGAGAACATCTCAGTTCTACTCCTGACTATACAGTTGTAGGCTGCCGTGCTGTAATATTTGTAAATGATTCCTTGCGGTTCTGTCTACCTGCTGTATTTGTCAGAACCAAATGTCGCTTTTGATGTTTACTGTCTGCTTTCAGACTTTTATGAAAATTGTCAGTAACCAGCGAAAGTTGCACATATAACAGATTTACAATCACTGGGAATAGATGTTTTTATTACTCACACAGTCCCACCCATTATGCCTTTATCCAGCAACACATCTAATTCTGCTGACAAAAGCTGCAGTAGCATGGTTTACTTTTGGTTTTGTTTCCTCAACTACTAAAAGAGTCCATGTTATGTCTTTTTTACAGAACTTCCATCTGATGACAAATCACTTTCTTAAAAACTAGGACAACCCGATAGACGAGACAAACATAACTTTACATTTTGGAGAACCCAGTTATGTTGAGAACTGCTCACATCTGCTTTCAGTTTGAAGTTATGCTGCTTCTTCTCAAAATAAGTGCCTCGTCGTCCAGTTTTTAGGGTCAGGGTCATGTGCCCTCTGGCCCCACCCAGGGCCGTCAGTGTGAGCCCTGCATATGAATGTGTGAGCCAGTACTGTCCCCACGAATTCAAAACTTTTAGGTTTAATACAACAGGCATGTATTTTGCTAATTATTAAACGAGAAACTGTTTTATCTTCAGTTATGTAGGTACCTACACCTCATGAATTGTTTACAAAAACAGAAGAAATATCAGAAATGCATGGTGGTGAATTCTGACTTAAGCCAGCATCCAGAAAAATTACAGATTTAAATACAGCACGTGTTTAAAATATGATATATAAGTAATAATAAATGAGTTTGATTCAAGGTTTTAAATCCACTTGTCACTATACATTATGAGTAATTGCTGCAGTGGCTGGTGATTCCGAATGACAGCAGGAGGTAGGCTGAAGGTTTCTTTATAGCGGTGGTGACTCAGTCTCTGTTTTGAAATATCTGTCCTTTTGAACAGTAATGCATTCATCTGAAACCACAGTGCTTCCTACACTGACTCCATACAGGCACAGCTTTGTCATACACGTGTCATTTCAAATCTGAGTCATTCCGTTTAGTCTTTTTTAAGGCATCTAAAAATGACTTTTTAAGACCCGCTGACTAATCTCCTCAGCCATTACACCACAAGCATTTCAAAAGCAGCTAACAATTAATATGAAAAACACAGTAGTTTTCTTATGTTACTGTTTCTCGTACCTGTGGCCACAGATCGAATGTTACTCACAACATGTGGCCTTAGCTGTTCACAAAGAGATGCTGCTGGAGTCGGGTTTAGCTCACCGTTAAAACTAAATACAAGCATTTCATGTGTTTTTAGTCTAAGGTCGCTGAGCTGACGTTCTGTATCCTATACAGACAGTGTGCAAGGTTTCCTCTGTATCACTGATATTAATAAAAAACAATACCCTGCCAATATTATAGAACAAATATCGGCTACACATACAATTGTGGAATGTGGAGGTCAGTGCCATGGCAGCCAACAAATGTCACTTCTCTGTGCATCTCCTTTGTGACAATCAATTCGAATTAGTTTAAGCTACTGAAAATGTTCCATTCACCCAATATTCTACAGAATATTTCTCCGTCCTTGTGTTTTTACCCTCATCAGGTGCATCTACGTTAAGTCTGCCGCTGCGCTCATTTGTGCTACTCTTGGTAGATTGCGTTGGTCAAAATTGAAATGAACTGCCTGCACCTGTGTCCATAAATCCACCCATTATTAGTAGATCACCCAGAGAAATGGTCACTCCACTCCCGTCTATGCTTTTTCTGGATTGCTGCCTCACAGTAATTCACGCTTCTTAGTAGATCTGGTCCTTAATCACAGAGAGACTGAGGTTTTTGTCTTACGTGTTTTATGTTTCATGTTTGCATTGCTATGTCTTTCACGTTGTTTTCATCTTATGTTTGACATGTGTGACATGTCCCGATGGATACACTAAGTTTCAGAGATTCATATTGTCACCTCAGAAATAGACCTGTGATCATACAACATCAAATTAGATACAGTGCCATTTTCTATGTAATGTCTATTCAATCATATGAATAATTTCTTATTTTCTTTGGTATTTTTTTATATACAGATAAGCGGTGATGTTTGCTGGGTAATGTGTAGGTTGACGTTGTCCAATGTCAACTCTCTATCTGATCATGTGGGTGCAACTACCACACACCATGGCCCATCGTAATAGCCTCCACTGGGTTATATCGTAGCTACCTTACACCACCATTGTCTTCTATTTTTGGCATCTTCATTTATATTACCACAATACAGGAGCCTGGAGTATTTACATTCTTTATTTGCGAGACAGCTTGCACTCAGATTTGTGATCTGGTCAACTGAGGCACATGCTGTGTACTGTGTGTGTGGCTAAATGTAAACAAAAGTGCATTAAATCGTATCAGGGGTTTTATCTGGGTGTGAGACACTTGAAATGACAAGTGTAAATAGAGTCTGAAAGGCGTGAAGGAGGTGATGACAGCCACAGCCAGCCAGAGTCGACGGAAGGAGACACAGGCCTCACTCCTCACTTTGCTGCATTTCATTTACTGAATGAGCCGGAGACCCTCTGAGATGCTATAACTGACAAATACCTGGAAGACCTCGATTTAAAAGAGATCCTGCACTGCAGAGTGCACTGCATCGTTTTTCCATGGCTGCAAGAGATTTTGGACTTTGCAGATAATATCACTAAAGACATGCCTAAAATGTGTCTCTAGCTGCTGAGGTAAATCAAAATCAAATCAAATCTCTGCTGCCTCTTGGGGCTGGTGTGGTTCTGGCACACATCCACACTTTGTTGTCCAACAGTATCACCCAGAGGGGAACTGCAGACAAGTGGAGGGATTTCCTGCACAGCGCTGAGGTGTGCAAATCAAATTCACTGTAGCAAAGGAGACTCCCTCAAAAAACAGACCTTGGACAACACTACAATACATAATAGTAATACACCAACAAATGTCAGTTCAGAGGACTGAAAAAGACCCGGAATACTGTATAGTCTGAACACAATCCACGTTTCCACTGAGTGACGGTCCATCCCAGATGCCTCCGAGTCTCCAGAGAAGTCGACGACGCTTCCGGACACATTTAACATAAGGCTTCCTTTTTGGTTCAGTAAAGTTTGAACTGGTACTTATGGATGTAACTCCATATTGTAGAGCTTGACAAAG
Organism: Coranthus polyacanthus; assembly: GCA_037367275.1. Classification (NCBI taxonomy): domain Eukaryota; kingdom Metazoa; phylum Chordata; class Actinopteri; order Kurtiformes; family Apogonidae; genus Coranthus; species Coranthus polyacanthus. The sequence continues at coordinate 6,413,381 of JAPQRN010000018.1, forward strand.
GTCCTTGCCACAGTAATCCTGACCCACGTGGTTCTATCAGCTCTAGATGAATGACGGGTTCTCGATGCGGTGGCGTCTGCGGGATCAGAGATCACGGTGTTCGGCTTAGGCTTGAACCCTTGAACTTACATGCACTGAAATACATTCAGGTTCTTTAAAACGAAGTTGACCGGACAAAGCATGAAATACGTTGTGTTCATACTGTCTACAATGAAATACAATAATATCACTGCTTTCATTTTGAATTTGCATTTTCCATACCTATTTCTTATTTGGGGTTGTCGTATGACTGAGTATTTATGTTACTCACCTGAAAAAAAACCAATGTGTTTTTGGTCCCTAGAGCCTGTTTGCCTGTTTATTGGGGTCCTTCTTTATTTCAGGCCTACTCGCCACCCAGCTGACTGATTGATCGTTCAAATTTAAAGGGCAAGAAACCTGCGCAAGTCACTGTTTTTGTATTTAAATTCCTTTGTACTTCATTAATGCGATTTGTTGATGAATACCGGTGTTTTTTCCTGCCACAGGAGCAGATTGCGCACAGAAAAACAGCTGTAGCTATGTGAGGGACACCTTTAAATAGAAAGCAGCTCCACAGTTAGGAATGCAGTAAAACCCTGTCAAATTGATTTAACCTGGCTGGAATCTGTCACTTCACCATACACAGCTGTTAATACACCCACACTGTTTTCATGACTCTTTGAAGTATGTTTACTTTCTACACTGATCAGATCATTTTCAGGAAAAGGCCTCGTGGGAGATAATGAGAACCAAAGGAGGGTTTTGCTGCAACTGCTTTTCAGGTTTCTGCCCGGTCTGCTGTGTTTCAGTGGAGAGGGTGTGAACAAACTGTATGCAGGAAAGAAAGGACAATGTGTGAACCGAACACAGGCACACATACACAGGAAGGATAAGTCTGAGACAAGAGCAGCACTGGCTATTTGATAGCTATTACATCCTTCCTTGAGTCAAGGTCGACACAGAAGATCAGTATAGGCTCAAATAAACATGTACACATTGAGGGTGTACATATGGCATTCGCACACACGCTGGAGATGCTGACATGGGCGTGAACCCTCGTGTACCTAGGAGGTCTTTCTCAGGAAGCTGGAAATTTGGCAGGCTTAGAGATTAGCATATGTGTATGTTCTTGAGCTTGTCTCTACAGATAACGCAGCGTGTGATCCTTGTTCCCGGCTGCTCTTTAAAGGTGCAAAAACTCCCAGACCATCTAAATCAAGGTTTGTTTGTTTTGTCTTGTTTTTTTTGTTTTTTTACAAAAGGTAAAGAAATGTCAGTCTTTTTAAGAAACAGAAAAAAAAAGATCTGTTTCTCAAATTCAAACTGCATTTTGGAAATTTTGCAGTTTATGTTGAGTGGTGTTTTTTACGACACCTGTGGATCTGAGACAAAAAAATAAATAAATGAATAAATATATATATATAAACATATCAAATAAATCCATTACACTTAAATCACCATGAGGTCATGAGAATAACATCTTACTGCTTGAAATGGATACAATACAAAAAAAAAAGAGAAAAAATCCAATGACCTGTCCACAGCTGTCTCATTCCCAGCACTTGTCTCCATCTGTGGTCACAAGAATATCCAAGGAACTGTGACCTTTGACCTTTGACCCATCATTTAGCTTGCTTACAGTATCACGTTACCAGTACATCTTGCATATTAAACCTTGCTCTTCTACTCCAGGTTTATGCAGCTACTGTAACGATCGTGCACGACCTATTCTTCCCCCCAGTGAAGCCTGTGACAAAAACTTAACACTATCTTAACTTTGAGGTTTAATGTTGTAGCGTTTTTTTGTTTTTTTTCTGTCAGGCTGAAATCACTTTACCACACAGCGAGCCAGATCTACTTACAACCCCCCAGAAAACGTTTTATAGGTAGGCTATTTGTGGCTCTATGCAGATTACTGTAACCTAATGTCTGCACTTCAGTCATAAATTAGTTGTGTTATGAGGGATCAGTTTAAAAGTGAAGTTAATTGGGACCATCGCAAAATGCATTCCTACAGACATGCACACACTCCTCTGGTGCTAAATCTATTTGACGTTTACCCCCTGTCGATTTTGTTTTTTTGGTGGTCTGTGTTGTGCGTGTTTGCGTGTGTCAGAGCGTGATTGCGGCCATGTGACAGCCCGTCCAGCCTCCTTTTTTTTGACTCCCTTGCATGGATCGTATTACTGGCTGCTCTTCCCGCACCGCTGAGCCCACCGCCTCTGCACCAATCACAGGCTGCCTATACCTACGCGCACATGCATGGACGAACGCACAGACGTAGACCCTGACATACACACACACACACAGACACAACACACACACACACACATACGGCGATCCATCTCTCCGGTTCTCTGCTGCCTTCACATGCGTCCCCGCGACTCCGCGTAGCGCTGGCTGCGCCAAGATGAGCGTGGTCGAACCGGTGCCATCTGAACGTCTCACCGCCTGACTGACCCGGAGTCGGGGAGAGAGAGAGCGAGAGAGAGCGAGAGAGAGAGCGAGAGAGAGAGAGAGAGAGAGAGAGAGAGACCTTTCCTCTCTCATAACCCATCTTCTCTTCGCTTGGAAGAGACCGCAGCACAAGCCGCTTCGTTCGGCATCTTTTCTTTTTTTTCACCCCCCCTCTTCTCCTCCTCTTGCGGCATCTTTCCGCTATTGTCGGTCCTTCGGTTAATAGGAAAACCGGAGAGCCCGGTGGTGATTGTGTGGAAATACATTTTTGGATTTTTTTTTTCTCTGGGTGTTGGTAGCGCGCAGTTGGTGCGCGCCTGCAAATTCCGGTGAATGGTGGATTTGGCAAACATGGAGACCGTGGAGAAGGAATGCGGGGCCCTCGGGGGTCTATTCCAGGCGATTGTCAACGACATGAAGGTAAATAAAAGCTATTACACGTCTGACCACATCCGTTAGAATAGCTACACACATGTGCTCCCTTCTTGAAAATCACCATCTTTATTATAATGTAGCCGCTCTCCTGATCTCAAATAAATATTTGAAATGTCTAGGCAGACACCTGTCATTCTGGTCGAATTCAGTATTTACATGGCATTATGGCACCATTTTTACTGACAGTAATGCGGCGGCCCGGCGGGTTGTTGGTGCGAAACCCACCCTCTCCTCCTCCATACCCCTATTAGCCTATTGGCTGCGCTGGTAAACAGCTATGTATCCATTTTCGGACACGTCTGACGTGATGCTTTATTCCCTGTATCCCGCAAAGACGGGCTATTTCAGAAAACAAGTCTGTTTTTTTGTGTGTTGTGGGTCCATTTGAAAAGCCTAAATAAGGGCACCGCTGCTCCGATAAAATCACCATCCGGTGCCTGGCTACTTATCTGTCTCACTTATCTCCGTGAGTTACCGGAAAGGCTTCTAAAAATCTATTCAGATTTGCGTCCGAGAGCAGACCTGTAGTTCATTCAGACGACAGCTTTTGAGACATTCCATTGCACAGCTACACGTGTGGATCTGGGTGGATAATTGCTGGACATGCTTCACCACCGTCGTCATTATCATCATCATCATCATCATCATCAGAATCATCATCACCATCATCCCCATTTCCGACGTTGTTTTTTGACAAAGCCATAGAAGTCTGAACTGCGCAGACATGACTACTGCATGTCCAGCCTCGCTTCTCGCCTTACAGCGGATACTGTGCGTCTCCGTGAGAGTGCAGCGTCATTGATTTTCTGTCAGGCTGATCTGGCAGGAACACATGAAGGCGTGAGAAGCCGTGCAGCCGTCAGACCCCAGCCTCCCTGCCTTTCCGCCTGCCTGTTTTCCTTTATTCCAACCTGTCTGTCTGCACGAATGATCCGTCTGTCTGCCTGCCTGCCTGCCTGTCTGTCTGTCCTCTGTCTAGTAATTCTGCGGCTTGATGGCTCCAGCATGGCACTAACAGCAGCCACTGACATGCTTTAGTCAGTCAGTACCCACCCATGCTAAATGCAGTCAGTGTATGCACTGGTGCGGATGCTTTGGGTGAAGGTGTCTATCAAACGGCTCATCTTTCAGCGTCTGTCAGTGTGTCTGCCTGTCAGACGCCCATGCGGCTTTCATTTTCATTCAACACCTTCACTCGATCTTTGTCTCTCGCCCTCTCTGTTTGTGAATCCCAGCGTCGCTGATAGGAATATCGTAATGTGGTTAGCTCTGTGCTCTATGAAGACATCTTGAATTTGTGTTGCTACGATGAGACATGTGGTAGTAGGAGGGACCAGTATGTTCCTGGATTTCAAGTCAGTACTAATTAACACAATGCATAAACTGGAGCATATCTCGAGCTCTGAAATGTGACACCAAGGGGCTTCGCAGAATCACTCTGATTCAGGGGCATTCGTATGTATTTTATAATGCACTCTGAAATGACTGGAGAAAAGAAAAAAAATATGGTTGACTGGAGCGGTGAGGGGAATTTAAGGTCAAATAGGTCAAGTGTCAATGAGAGTAATGTGAAATGGTGATGTAATAGTGACTAATACTAGAATGCTGGGTATTAATACAGCAACAGATATACCACAATGCATAGCAGCAAAGGAGACTAATGACTAACCCTAATGCAAGGACGTGCAAAGAATTATAGAACTTAGGTTTGTAGTTTTCAGTGCGATGTGCAGTACATGACGTCCATTTTTGTACCTTAAAAGACAAGAAGTGATATGTTATGTCGCTGAGTTTTAAAGTGAATTGAAACTCTCAGAGACCCTTTTTCACTGTTAACGAATGGCAGTGTCTTCTCAGTCATATGGGTACAGTGTTGGACTGTTTGATTGTAAATTAGCGGTTAAAGCTACACAGGTCTTTCAGCTGTACTTAAAAAAAGCCTCAAAAACTTGCATGTGATGTTTCTTAGTGTAATGTACGATGGGAGGCGCCCACGGTGCACACCATAAATCAAAGCAATTTCAAGGATTCCATGCTAATGGCAAATCATTCTTCTGCCAAATCCAACCATTTTGAGATGATAACAGAAAATGTGAAAATGTTCATCCCTGAAAACCATTTGGTTTGGTTGCATAGCAACATCAGCACCTATGACACAGCATCTGCGCTGCTTCATGACAGGCTTCAGGACGTAGGTTTAGAGTGAGCGGTGGGCCGGAGTGAATACTTTAAAAATAAACGGTTTAATTCAGTCTGCAGAGAACACGCTTTACTAGTAACATTTCTATTCTTTTCTTGTTCACTTGCGCACAAGCCCCTCTGATAATTTAAACTATTTCTCTTTTCTTTTTTTCTGCTGCCCATTTTCTATCAGTTTTCATCTATTATTCAGATTGTTTCTACTGCCCCCCCCCTCCCCTCCCCATCCAGCTCACTTTGAAATATATGGGTCACTATAACCTGGGCCAAAAATTACACTGCTGCCCCAGTCTGCAGTGGATGGATTCCTGAATCCCCAAGGAGGCTCTGAATGAAGTCCGTGAGAGGGTGATGATCATTGAGTCATAAGCCCTGAAACTCACTTTGACTCAACAGGAAACAACGTGGCTTTAATCAATGTTTATAGCTCACCAAAGAAGCCATGTGTCAGAGAACAACAAATGGATTAATAGTTTTTTTTCATCGGTGGTTCTGGGAAAAAGGCTGGTTTTGACAGATTTGTTTAATAAGTGGATGCAGGAGTTGGGCCATTGCACGCTCATTGTAGAGGAAAGTTCTCAAAAAAACACCAAGAGCGATTTGTGCGCTCGCTGTGACTGATGTGTCAGATGGATCGTAGGATTGTCACGAAAAGATGAATGTTCAGATATGCACAAGTATAGATTTCAGTTTCACTTTTACAGTAATGGAAACGAAAATGAAACATTAATGACAGCTTTGTGCCATTCTACAGGATGGAATAAGTAAAGTACTGGAGTAAAATACACTCATAAAAAAAAAAAAAAAACACGATAAGATACGGTAAGATAACCCAAGTAGCTTCGACTTGCGAGTGAAAAGTCATCTGCCTTCTCTCCTTCTGTCAGTTTACAGGACCATCATTTTCTTTATTCTTGTGGCTAAACTAAACAGCGTTGTTGTCAGCGTTGTGCAGCTTTTAAAAGACAGTTTTACTTCCTTAAGGCTGCAGAACGCAGTGATAGCGGTCTTCTGTTTAGTAGCTGAACTTCTAGCCGTCAGCCCTTGTTGATATGGAGTATTTTATTATCCAGACTTATTATAGTATCCTTGAAGAAGTGAGGCATTTTAACGACAGTAGAGTCTACACGACCTGCGAACTATCAAGCCGTTCTGTCATCCCAAGTTGATGTGGACCAGGTACTTTTTAGGCGTAATACATGCAAGAAGAACCAGGCTAAACGCTGCTGTAATGCCTCTGTCAGCAGATAGAATGCACACTGTTTATAAAGCACTTTTCCTTCCTCCTTCCCGAATATCTTCCTCTTTCTCGACCTTATCCTCCTCCCTTCCTCTTTCTGTCCTCAGCACATCCTCCGCTAGTCAAACCGTTTGCGTCTGTGTGGGATTCATGTCAGGTCAGCGTGCGCAGCAGAGGTGTGATAATTGTAAATCAGTGCCACAACAACACGCACTAGAACGCCATGGCAACGTCAGCATCGGTTGCAAAGTTGCCTTATTACATTTAACGGTATTTCTCATTTGCAACTTTACCGCGTGCCTGTACGCGAGGGTGTAATGCAGTTGTCTGCCGATGTAGATCCCCGCAGGCTGTGTCTGTGAACTTTCTAGTGAATTACACACACTCCCACATCCACACACAGGTCACGGAAGGGTAATATGATGAGACGCTGAGGTCATGTTTACGGTCAGCTGGCTATATAGACCAGGGGTTCCAGGGTAATATTTTGTTGACAGCAGCAGGATGGTTAAAAGAAAGAAGTGGTTTCTTGCTCTTGAAAAGTGGACTACAATAGGCTGGTGCTTTTCTTTAAGGTCAAAGGCACTTTCCTTTATTCATGCCCCTTATTCTCATTGGACGTTCATTGAGACCCTTTCTATAGAATTGACTCAAATTATTATTATTACAGTGAATATTCAGTAGCATTAACTACGGCTGGGCCATAAAATGATGATTATCGCGATAGTGATAGTCATTTTTCTTTTGTCTTTAGGGTTTATTTTGTTTACATTGTCACTTTAAACACTTTTTACTTATTATTTGAATGCACTTATGTATATTTTGATGCTGAGCAAACATTTTATCATCGCAAGTGTTTTGAATGTTGTACCTCTAGATTTGTGAAATGTTCTGCTGTATTTGTCATGTTCTGACTATAAACCACAAATACCCTCCTTTAACACTGTTTTCATCTTGTTTATTCAGAACTCGGATTGTGGTCATTGTACTTATTTTGATTCCAAATAAACTAAATGAAAAACATAAGAATCAAATCAGAAAATCGGGGCGTACGGGTGTGTTTTTGTCTAGATACTTCTTGTTTTCTAGTTTCCATCCCTTTTGTCTTATTAGATGTTTTATGAATAGTTTAAAACCACAAATAACCCCTGGTTTCTTCAACTTTCACTCAGGACCAAAGGGCAGCCTTCAAACTAGAAAGAAATAATGACTTGATATTTATTGTGATAATTATCGATACCGATTTATCGCGATTTAACATTTTTTGCCCATATTGCCCAGCTCTAGCAAGTGAAAATCTATTTTTTCATTGAATTTCGTTCATAAACAGTACCTTGTTTAGCTCAATAATCTATAAGACGTCATTTTCCAGTTTGCTTCTCTGTTCCACTTCATATCATTGTAAATGTCATTCATTTTGATGTTTTGACAGTTGTTCAAATGAATACGCTAAATTTGTGCAAATTTGTGATAGACGCTTGATATTTGCAGACTAAAAGATTTATAGATTATTTAAGAGTAATAATATTAGTTTCAAACAAGCCAGAGAGGGTTCGACAAAAGACTAAACATTTTTATTTTCTGTGCTTAAATCCAGCAGAATAACTGTTTTATGTTTTTAATGTTCTTGATATATTGATTCATGTCATACACAGCGTTTCCAAAGCTTGTTTCGATTAGTTGGAGGTTTTTTGGGTCATGCATAGATGTACAGTTCTGTGCTCGGTTATGGTGGGAACCAGGAAGAGACTGCGGCTTGCCTTAGCCAACAGACATCTGCTTTGCTTATATTTTGTGGCCATGACCATGCTACACACTGGAGTGTGTATACAGTGTAATACAACGCTTACAGGCAACCAATGCGCATATAGTTTCCCTCTAGGACCACTATGTACAGGAACGCTACATCCTGGCTCTGAAAACATATCACATTTGACCAATTTTGCATCTTTGCATTTGTTTTTCCCATAACATGGCATTTATGAACTAGATGACGTAAACATGATGTACAAAATGAGACTCCATGCTCATTTTTTTGCAGAAGAAAGCTCCACTGAAACTGAAGATGAAGTGCCTCCTCATTAAAGTGAACTGGAAAAACAACAGCATTGACAAATCAGGAGAACTGGAAGTAAACTGGTCAGCATCCTCGCAGAGACTGTCCATTGTTGTTCAGCCCTTTAAAGGCCTGTGACAATTATGTCCTATGACTCTGGGCCATTCTGCACAACTGAAGATGCTCTGTGGAAGCGTATCATTAGTCCAATCTGTGGTGTGTTTGTTTCTGTGTGGTCCATGGGATTTCCCACCACAGCACTGTTGTTTAAAGCAGGCTGAGATGCGTGTCAATAGAGAGAGGGAGAGAGACATAAACAGAGGCCACTCTCTCATCCTCACGGCTCCTGTATGTCCTCGCAGCCCTGGTGCCATTAGACCAATATTCAAACAGAAATATTTCACACAGCTTATGCTGATACAGCAGCCGGCAAATTCAATTTACTTTCAGGACGTTTCTATATACAACCATTGAAAAATTGCAAACAAAGGCAAATATATTGCCTTATATTACATTACTGTAATGCTTTGCAATGTGGCCGAGTAAGATGGAGGCTGAAATCCATTTGCACAACTTTGCAAAGTAAGTATTACTGGATGGAAGAAGAATCAGGAAGCTAAATGCTAAATCAAGAACAAAAGGAGCATTTCCAGAAATGTATTCTATGCTAATTTTAAGGTTTTGCATTTAAAATGCTTATGGAAATGGCAAAATTTTGGCCTTTTTTTTTTTTTTTTTTTACATTAATGCACATGACAGGATATGGAAACCCGTTCTAACGTAGCAAACATTTAACTCACATGACTGATCAGCTGACTGATCCCCATCATGTTGGATGCTCCAGTATTCCCACATAGATCTAAAACATGGCTGGTAGTGGCAAAGACACAACAGGTAGTGTGGACTCATGAGACCAAATTATTCCTGTGTCATCCATGAAAAAAACATCACACCCCTTTTTTTGATGGCTATTTGCTGTATGACTTAATACTCTGACTCTTTTTTTTTCATGAAAGTAGATGCGTATGTGCAACACAGTCAGTAATATTGCCTCTTATACCTTCTGGCCTTCTGAGTCATCACTATAAAGACAGTTTCCGATTGGTCAGCAGAAGTAAGTCCAGTGCAGATTATGTTTAAAGCCTTTATAAAACTGTAACTGTTGTTCTAACATCACAAGAAAGAGGTAACAACACTAGCTGATTTTAGTGAAACAGCATGCGATATTTCCAAAGGGTAGCAAACTGAAGTAGATTTAAATATGCCTCGCATTTCAAGGAACTTACCTTTTCTGGCAGATGTGGTTTTGTTTTTAATGATACAGGTACAGGATTTTGACCTTGAAACTTTTTTTTTACTGCAGTGCAGTAAGCAGATGCAAAGGCAATAAAACACTTTTCAGGCCTGTTTTCATGCAACACAGTTTTATCTTTCTGAAGATGCCAACAAGCTGGCAGAATCAAAAGATGTGTAAAGGAGCATCTCCCTCGTTAGAGCTCGTTAAAATCTCAGCGGGCCCCGGGGCTCGTTAGGATCAGTACAGATGAATGGGGAGGACTGGTCATGGGAGGTGTGGAGGCTGCTGGGAGCCAGCCAAGACAGCCTCTCTCACTGAACCCTTTGTCAGGCCTGTCAAAGCCTTCTCATCACACTCAGCTGTTCACTGTAAAACACACTGATCATTATGAACAGGCCAGAGACAGAATAACAATGATGTGGCAAATCAATATTCTCCTGTTCATCTCAAAACAGAAGCTACTGAGTGAACTGAAAGTTGTCTGTAAGTTCTATCACATCTTAAGTTTACAACAGTGTTTTTGTATTGGACCTAACTGCGTGTGTGTACATGTGACTATCCAGAAATATCAATTCAGCTGCGAAACTCCACCCCTCACTGACAGCACTTCAGCACTGATGACACCGGGTGCGTTTCCATCCACCTGTTTTTATTTGCATTTTCCATTTGCACATTAAAAAAACCTGAGTGGAAAAAAAATAGTTTTTGCGCTTGTGAGGGGTGGACAGGTTTGTGTCTATAAAGTGTAAATAAGTGCACCGGAAACAGATTTAGTGAATAATTACGTGTGTCTGCATGTGTGGATCAATGAGGATACTGCAACGTTCACTGAATTAATACAAGAAACAGACGTGAATGCCATTTGGATGCTAATGGAACAACAAGCTATGAAGAGCTGCAGAAACAAACGTTAGACAAAGACTTCGACAAACCTCGGAAGAGTCTGAAACAACATTATGTGATCCAGACCAGTGGTTTGGTGAACAGACAGCAGCACAATATTTATGTATAAACAGCCCATTAATCAGTCAAGCTCGTATGTTGACCAATATTAGTATCTCTGACATGTCAGTACAGTAATTCATTTGATACCATAAGTAGCAAATGATATCAATACAGAAGTGATACGTGATGTGTGAAAGGCGATATGATTTGCTGTAGTGCATTTTAGATTCAATTCAAATTTATTTATATCGTACAATCATAATACAAAACAATATTATTCATAATATTATCTCACGGCACCACACGAATTAAGACCAAGGCCTTATAACGCTATAGAGAGAAGAAACCTTCGAGAATAAGCCCATGGCGACAGCGGGGATTTAAAAAAAAGTCCTTTACAGAAGAAAAAAAACGCTGACAGAACCGGGCTCTGGGTAGGCGGCCATCTGCCTCGACGAACAACACAACAAAAAGAACCACGCATCAGGTTCTGGAGCCAGAGATACCTGCAGAAAGGAGGAGGGAGAGAGAAGGGAATGGAAAAACCACGGGAAAGGGAAGACACAAAGGTAGAGACATACGGTATAAGGGTGACATATATAAATACATGGACAGAACTAAAGGGTGGTTCAGGGTCACCTGGTCCCAGTCTAGTTTTAGAAACTCTTGGAGCCGCAAGTAAACCTGCACTCTGAGAGCAAAGTGTGAAAACAACAACCCCCGTGACATTACAAAAAATATGGCAACAAAGTGACATCTAATACTGAGTGGATTTAAAGTTCTAAGACAATTCAAATGTTTGAAAACACTAATGAAGGATGCGGCCGTGAAGTAGCCTAGTAGATTTGAAATCACGTGTACGTATATTAAAGTATTATTCACGTTACGTTGAGTGATGCATATTCATGTTATATCATTTCATTTCATTGAAATAACTGCAAATAACATTAGCTAATGATATGACGCCATTAACAGGTGACCAAATGAAACAGGCCATTACGTTGAGCAAAATAACGGATTTCTCAGAATTTCAACATTGCTGGAAACGTATTGAAATGTATTGATGCTAGTACACAAATTAACAAAATATAGGCCTAGTCAATTTTAGACGTGGAAATTTGATTTAATATGCATTTAAATGAAGTTTAGGTAATACTTATTACTTCTAAACCATACACTGCACATGTAACATTCGAGTGGAAAGCACAACTGAAATGCCATGAAGTGGAGCCCCTACACCTCCACCTCCACCTCTTCCTCTCTGCGTTCATATCTCTGTAAAGGCCGAGGGTCACAGTAACAGTTGCCGTCACTTAAACTAAGTGGTCTAATGGACGCACCTTCAGCAGCCCTTTCACACAATTGGAGCAGTGCAGATAATAATAATAACTTCCAGTGCAGCGATGGAGGAGAGAGAAACAGATAAGTGACATCTTTTTACCTGTAAAAGCTGTAGATGATTGATGGTTGCTTTTGAAAGAGCCGTCCAATGAAACATAATGTAGGCAACCCCACCTCGATCTCGCCTTTTATCAGTGTCCTGTCCGTCCTGTGTTTAAATCTCTGTCTGCACTTCATGTTTCATGCCTGTAAATGTATGTTTGACAAGACACTAAAAGGGAAACTCCATTTATTTTACACATCGTAATCAGTTTATTGGTCATGGGCCATTCCTACATATCATGCGAAATTGGTTTTATAGTGCCCTGAGCTTTTGTCAAGTCACAGAAAAGGACACCGCTGATGCCACCATTGTTTGGCCTCAAAAACTACACATTGAGAGGCATGGGGTTTGTTCACTGTGGCCATTTGCCAGGCAGTCTAATGAAATTAAGCTGACACGGTGCAAGATGCATGATCATGGTTTCTGGTACTGAATCCATGCTCCAGTTAAATTGGATTATGGTTTGTTGTTCCCCTTCATAGGATTAATTTAGGCAGATTTTAACACTCAAATGTGAAACAAAACAACACGAGTTGTCTAAATCTGGTCACAAACTGACTACGGAGCAGTTTGCTTGTGGTGGGAACTTGATCCGACTGTGATTTGACCCAGAGAAGGCTCGCTACAAGGGGAGTACATCTCTTCTGGCCAGGTGTATCCACTTTGCAGACCGTTACTTGGAGAGCTTCGACACAAACTAGCAAACAAAGAAGGCTGCCTTCTTACTTTTTGGCAAGATAGGATGGTATACAGCACCTGCTTCTTGCGTTTACTTTCCTGCTCTTGTCCTAGACACATCTAACCAGCGAATAAAGTCAACATTCTCCTTTTAGTGACACAGTTTGGGTTCCTTTGGATCTTTTGTCTGTGAGAGAATCAGACCAAAGAGAAAAAAAACACACACTCATCCACCAAATCAAACATGTGAAACTGAGGTTGAAAATGCCATAAAAGTCCCATCTCTTCCCATCTTTGCTGCTCTTTATTTGTTTTTTAACGAGCAGGCAAACCCACAAATCCAGTGAATGATAAGAACATCTGTGCACTTTAGTGACATTGCATATGTAATGCAGATTTTTTTGCAGCCGGTTCAGTGTTATATGAGTGTTATATTGTTGTTACTACCATCATTACCTGCTGACTGTGATTGAGTAACATGGTAACAAACATGCTAAAGTTGAGTATGAATTGTAAGGAATCCAAAGGAAACGATTTGCTATTTACACACATTTTTGTTTCAAACCTGATGGCCACAGATAATTACAGGTTCAGTCCACCTTGTTGCTGCTGCGTCCCAAACAAAGCCGATTCCCGCCGTGACGCAGTAGCATCCGATGTAGCGACCGATCGTGTGCGTACACTCTCGCCTGCTACCGTCTGCCGTGCTACGTGAATATTGTGTTACCCAGAACCCGTCGCAGACATCCTATTGTGCAGATGTTTCACTGATAGGGTGTCTATGATCTCTGGCCCTGCAGCACAGAGACACAACAACACACAGATGGTTTCCTCTTTCCCCTCATCGCTGTGTTTAGATTGGAATTAGCTGCTGCACTTCATCAATTATGCAGCGAGGCAGCCTCTGTCTGCTCATCTGCACGCTGATCCCATTCCCTTTGAAACAAAGTGCCAGCCTGTGTTCTGATAGAAGGGTTTTACTCAGCATGGTGGAGGAAATCATGACTCCACTTATCTTACTTAATGGCACATTTAACAATTTTCTAAAAAATGCTATCGAATTAATTCAAATGACCTTTTTCTCTGTTGTTATTACATCTATCTGCCCGACAACTCCTGAAACCAAAACACCTTTCACTGCTTTCTGATACAGCTGTTTACACTGTTTTCTAACTTGCCCCTATCGGTGCTATTTCACATAACGAGAAGTGCTATTGTTACAAGCATCATCTAAATTGAAAAGTTGTTTTACCGCCTCAGCTAAATATTTCCTTGGGGGAGGGCCCTGCAAAGTCAAACTTTGTATGTCCTTCATTAAAAACAGGCCTCCTCCCTTCTCTTCTACCTGCTTTTGTTTGTCAAATAAAACAGCCATTAAATACACGGCCACAAGAAACCCATTCCAACGCAGTTTTAATCAAATAGTCCCTGATTCTCTTTGTCCAACTAAGACAGTCTCATCTCTCTGCTTAGGTCTATTGGGATTTTTATGATATATAAATATATATCTCTCTATATATATAGAGATATATATTTATATATCTTACTGTGGAACAGTGGTAGTGTTCTGAATGCCAAAGACATTTAAGGATCATGAAATCCAACCGTTTCTCACAAAAATGACCAATATACAGTAAATAATGATGTTCTTCTGAGTAACGTAATCAGTGTTTTTAGATTATGTTCCAGGGCGATATAATATAAATTTGCATTTTTATCACTTGCCCCAGATGGAAGACGGTTGTTTTAAACCAAAATACTTTGGGTTAAGAAAAAAATGAAGTCGCAGTTGCAGCTTAGTTAAAAATAAGTGTAATTTCTGGGAGACAGGGTGGAGAAATCTACCACTGAAATAAAGCAAGAGTAAATATATCTTTACGTGAAACAGAAAGTTACCAGTGTCCTTCATTCCCCTGGAGTGGTGTTCAAAATTTAGACCAAGTTGAAATCGCTCAGAATCAGTGCAGTCGAAATGGGTTTTATAAGGCCAGCTTAGTTTATCCATCTCATTATCTCAGTATCTGCACGCTAATGTCCTTTCTTTTACAATAGATTTATTCCTTTTTAGTTTCTAACAGCAGGACAGTAGCTGTACCTGTGTAAGTGAATCTGAAACAGTGTAATAGTGCAGCTGACGAGGGAGCAGACAAAAGGCCTCGCCACTCTCTCTCTGGGAGAAGCAGATAATATGCAACGTTTTTCTCAGTGGGTTGCATATCCATCCCCAACTTGATAAAAAATGAGTTTGATCCTCTTTTTTTAAAACTCCCAGTCAGTCGATTATGCATATGAAGCACTGTGAAATTAGCCTCTTTTGTTTGGTTCTTGCGTTTCTCTTTAAACATTTGAATTGGCTCGATTATACAACAAAAAATCAGGCTAATCCTTACATCCCTCTCCGCCTGCCTCCACCCGCTTCTCTGTCTCCCTCTGTCTCTCTTGCTGGATTTCCTCTGTTTTTCTGTCTTGCTGTGGGGGAAACAAAGGGAACAAAAGAATGAGAGGAGACAGTAAGCTTCTCATCCACTGTAGTGAGTGGAGTGGAGCTCTCAATAGAGTGCTGGGCAGACTGGGTGGACTGGTGGTTCTCTGAGAACTAGGCCAGAGGACTGTTGACAGAGTCCAGAGTCAGGACTAGATGAAACGGAAGATTACTGAAGAGGAAAGGGAAAAAAACAGTCAATATATTACTCTTTATCAGGGATGAGGGATTATTATTTGAAAGGATGCAGGATGAGGGAAGGGTCCCTGTCCACTGGTTGGATTGAAATCCCAGTGCTAGTACATAAAAATGGAACGCATTTTTGACCTTTCTATCAACAAAGAAACAAACAAGAAACAGATGATTAAAAAAGATGATGAGAATTATTCCTTTCTTGTGTTTGATATAGAAAGTATTGCTGACGAAATTACAGTATACTTCCAATTTAGACATGATAGCAATCCTGGTGGCGAAATACGTTCATTCCAAGGTGCAAAGAGCTCGACTCCAAAATGAAGCCAATGTATGTATGTTAAAGCTGTAATACCACTGATGGCCACTCGGGTTGGCTCCAAAAAGCCCTGGGTCCCATAGACTTACACTGACCTTCCATGACCTCTCGTGCATGCCGCTGACCCATCGTGCTCCTGCAGCTCCACCCCTTTTGTCCAAATATGGTCACTTCAGCTCCAGAAAAGCCAACCTGGCGAGGACAAAATCGCCAGTGGGTTCCACCGTCCACTAATTATGTACAGTCTATGGTTAATTTTGTGACAGTATTGATTTGACACTAATAATCAGTTTTTGACAGAATGCCTAATTAAAAGAACTTTCTGGACTCTTCAGTGTAGCCAATCAAACACAAATACCTGCATGGTCAAACCGAAATAATCTAACTAGCTAGTTTGCAACACCTGGGAAAAGTCACAAGCAAGCTAGCCAGGTAGGTTTGACCTTTGACCTTAACTCAGCCTTTTGGTTATTAAAACAACCCAGCTTTTAAAGTCTGTATAAAAAGTTAATTGGAAATCACTGATAATAACTAGGATAAAGCCTTCATTCTAAATTGAAATATATGTTTAAATGAGAAACATCTCATATCAACATGTACTGTATGGTCAATTACAGTTAGGCTGCAACATGATTGAGATAGCATTGATTTTTCTCCAGCGGTGGGGCAGGGTGGGGTGGTGGCTATGTGGGGATTTGTGGAAGGATTAATTACACAATAACACGGATATTTGTGAGGCTGGGAGCAGACAGCTCCATGAAGGTCGAGGACCACTGCTTTATTGGGTTATCATCAAATGTATACTATTTTAGTGTAGTTTTTTTAAAAAAAATCTTTCCTCTGCTAAACTAAATTCAGTTGAAGAATCAGTTGAAGAACCATTAAAACAATGATACTAGATCTTAACAGAGTCTCTGTAAAGCAGTGGTGCTACAGAACCTCCAAAGAACCAGTATTATTTGTGTGTAGGGGTTAGGTGATTATATAGGCTACTTTTTTGCTCAACTTTAACTCTACCTGGCATGGCAAGGGAGCGCTGCATAGACGAATGAAGAGAGAAGGGCAAGATAAAGGAGTTGTGCGAGGGAAATGCAATTCTGTGGAGAGCAGGGACTGTCACTGGAGGGAGGGGAGGAAGGAAGAACTGGGGAAGGGAGGATTCTTACCGGGGCGAGCAGTAAGGTTACATCCAGATCACCTCTGAAACCTTGTGGGTGGATCTGCACAAATGTTGCCTTCATGGTTGCTTCAGTTGAAGATGAAACAAGATGATAGGCTATTTTTTATTTGTAGCTTGAAAAGATATAGATCTCATGTGTCATCTGTTATTGCAACACTGCGGTCATATTATCCTGATGTGAACTTTGTGCCAGCGACCTGTACGTACAACTGTACGTTAGTCACGCTCCTTAGAAGCAATATGTCATTCTTCATGTAAAATAGATGGGAGGCAGCAGCTCTGTGGCTGACTACAAACAGCGTGGCTTCATACTGACAGGGGCAGGGATAAAGGAAGGAGGAAGGAAGGGAGGGTAGCAGAGGAGAATGAAAGGTGAAGTATTGAGGTGAAAGCGAAAAATCTGAAATTCTGCAGTTTTTTTGGGTTTTTTTTCAACGTTAAAATTGCACACGCCCTTTCGCACAATGAGTGTTTAGAACCGGATATCTCCTGGAGTGTTCCTTTAGAAAAGCAGGGAGGACATAAAGTTAAAATGCATATTTAGCCATGATATGTTTACACTGGGGTAAATCCGGTTGTGTGTGTCTGTATGTGTATGTATGTGAGTATTCGTGTGTGCACAAGAGGTAATCATGCATGCCCTGCTGAGTTTTTTTTTTTTTTTTTTCTGAGACAGGAAGTGGTGATGTAATAGTAGGCTATCCAAAAGCTTTTTCACACACTCCCTGTCTGCAGTGCTGTGTCTCTCACACGTTTTTTTTTTTTCCCCCCGCGGCCACCGTGATTTCCAAGTTCTGAACTGGTGTGAGAGCAGTGGTTATGGTCGCAGAGATAAACACACACTCACAAACACATTTATGAAGTGTAAAGCTCGCATGCTGAGAGCTTGGTAACCTCCTGAACTCCACAATGTTTTCAAAAGTTTACCTTGGACTATCAGCCTCTCTCTTATCTTAATTATGCTGTAAAGAATACTTCAACAGCCGTCATATGAACATTGTGTGCTATTAAAATAGGATTGAACACAGTTATATTCTTCGTATGCTCCACTACGTTCACATGCTGCTTTGTCTGTATTGCTGAGCAGGTAGTGTAGAGTGGGCTCATCAAAGCTTTACTGCTAAAAATTAGGCCTGCGCGATTTATTGAAAAAGTCATATTGCGATTATTATGGACGGTAATGAGATTCGAGTCGACTTGTTTGGTTATCAAGGATTATTTTTAAAATGTGAAATCTTTTTTCCAACCCAAACACACAAACTTAAACGAGTACAAACACAGTGTCACTGAATCGAAAACATCACCATACACACCGTAGACATTTAAATTGCACTCGCTTATTGTGACTACTTGCATGTCTACTAAAAACAGAAATAAGGAAAGGCTTCCATATCAAAATTATGAGCTGGAAGACAAAAATCTCCAGCTAAGTTGAGAAGAACTGAGTCAAGTCCTTCTTGTGTGTTCAGCACGATAAGACACCCATCTTGCATGTAGTTATTTCATCTACAGCGCATGCATAAATATAATATATAAATGCATAAATACTGGTTAAAGGAGCTCTGGGTTCTCTCTAGTGTGTGCAGTAGATGAAGCCATAACAAGTAATACTTATATACCGTATAAGTAGTATGCCTATACCGTATCTTAACCGCATACATTATATCCTACAGAGTCAGCGTTATGTACATTCACTGTGATTTTAGTAAGTGTTAAGTACGTTACTAATGCTTTTGTTTCTTATTCATTCAACCCTTTTTTTTTTAAACCTCAAAATGTATTGAGGTTTCCCTCATTTGCAATGAGGTTGAGATCTAGAACAACCCTCCTTCACACTGAAGTGGTTTAGTCGTTGACTGTTAACTTTGGTTCAATCATCTCACCGCAGCATCAGGGAAGACCAGCGTATTGAGGAACAGAAACCACACACACACACACACTCATACTCATGTCATCACTTGGTCACTTGCCACCAGGCTCTTTTTCTGAATTGAAATGCCCAAAATATGCTAATGAGGTACAAAGGCTTCTCATGTGTGTGTGTGTGTGTGCGCAAAAAGGAGGGCGTCACTTTACGTTATCTCCCATCCACACTACTTAAGCTTCGTAGGGCACTTCAAACAGACTGCAAGGGGAGGGAGCGCTGTGTGCGTGTGTGATGGGTGTGGAGGGGGTATCTTTCGGTACCAAAGGGAAATAGGACTGTGATTTCAAACCAAATTAAGCCACATCAAACAGACCAGATGAAAGAGTAACAGCCCGTTACTGTCTGTGCCAGTCTGACATCGTGATGGGATGGGCCA
>JAPQRN010000018.1:6455465-6477657 GCA_037367275.1 Coranthus polyacanthus
CCGACTGATGTCATTGGTCCGGGGAGGGGTCAGAGTTCAAGGCCGGTGTGTGTGTGTGTGTGTGTGTGTGTGTGTGTAGACTGGCAGAGTGTCGGACCAGTGTGACAGACTGTAGCTCGGAGCCTTGTCGAAGCTTCACCGAGCTTTTCGAATATTGTAGCTGGATTTTGGCTCCTGGTTTAGTTAATAGTTTATACTTCATTATTACTGTAACACTATACGGATGTGTCCCGTGTGATCAGGTCACATGCTTTAATTATATTCAGCACATTAACTACTGTGTGTTTACATCGTTTTAGTCGCTGTGATATGACTAATGGTGGGAAGGGCAGCCTTGTTTCATTACCGAATATGAATCTGCTGCCTTGCATTTTCCAAGTTGACATTATTTCATTCACTTTTAAATAGAGTGAGGGTCGTGGTCGAGCAGAAGGTTTGCACATATAGTGTAGAATGTAGACTGTGTGGCCTCTTGGTGCATTGTTAAATTCATTATAATACTGCTATGACTGCTAAAAAACAACAGAGGAATGAAAGATTTGGTAGTGTTTTAGCTGAGAATGTAAACGATATAAACCCAAACGACAAAACAAAAATGTATATCTTGATAAATAGAATTTTCGAAATTTAAAAATGTTATCACGGTAATGATAAACCAGGTGGTTATGTGCGGGTATTTGCACTTTATCGCCCAGGCCTATATATAACACTATAGTATAATAATAGTATGCATTTCTTTTTTGAAGTCTATTGCTTGCTATTAACTATTATAGTGACAAATTTGATCCAATTTGACAGACAGAACAAGACAGATTAAGAAGCATGTTCACACTTTGGCTGTTTCAGTGTGGTCATACCCAGATACATCTCTGCTCCGTACTGGACTGCTAAGGAAGTGCAGAACATTCGCTGCTTCTTTCCCCACACCGCTGGCCCTGTTCCATCTTACGCTACTTCTTCTATCACCCCGTTTGGACTCTGCATCTGAGAATGCTCAGTTGGGAGGGCTAGATGACCACTACCCCTTGATCACCAAAACCTTGCTCAAACTGGACCAAAGAGGGGGATTGGGATCGAGCCATAGTCTTATGGAAGTGTGACATGTTCCAACAGCGCTCAGGTCGAACTAAATATCACTTACATAACATGTTCCTTTCTCAGTTTCGGCTGCAAGAAATAAGTTTGACAGCTGCCAAACAAAGACCATTGAACTTACATAATTTCAGTAAGCTAGTCATAATATCCTTATTATAATTCAGATATCACCAGTTTCAAAATACTGTACACTTCTCACCACATTGTTTAAAGTATTAATAACTAATCCTATTGTAATGAACCTTTACAGTTTGACCACTAGCTTTGTGTTCAGTCACAATCCATCCAAACCACGGCCTCTTGTGGCTTATTGCTTTAGTATAATGTTTCATGCTGTAATGCATTCCTTCAGCATGCGGTACTCGAGGTTTGTGGCACAGAATTTACACTGGAACACGCTTCAGTGTGTGTAGATGTATCAGACTGATGGCTTGTTTTGGTCAGGGTGACTGGCTGCCTGCTTGTCTGGAAAGCACAATCTCTGACTTGGTTTCATAGTGAGAAGAGAATCTAGGCCTCATGAATAATTCTGCTTTATCTGGCGCTGCTACTACTGCAGTCTCTCTGCCGCTCCCCGTCTCTCCCTCTTTAATCTGTCTCCTCATCATCACCTCCTTCTTTACCGCTCTTTGTCTCCGCCTGTCTGTCTGTCTGTCTGTCTGTCTGTCTGTCTGTCGGTCGGTCTGTCTGTCTCCCTTCTCCTCTCTCTGTCTCCCATCCTCGTATTGTTGCTGTGTCACCGCAGAGATGCTGGTGTCAGGAGAACGGATGGGTGGGTGCCGCAGACGTCGGTAACCTTGGCAACTGCAGTCTCACCTGCTCTGGTATTAACCCGCTGTGCTTGTAGTGCCATCCAAGGTGCAAAAGCGCCATCAGCCCTGACTCCGTGGTTCTCTTCCTCCTCATATCGACTACTACGTTTTCATATCTCCCTGTAAAAGCCATATTTCGAGGACTCACTAATTTAACCACTTAACACACGCGTACACTTACACAGGTCTCTACATCATCCTGCCTGATGAACTTGCTCTGGTGTTACCGTGGGTGGGAAATTATGACTGCCCCTCTGGATCAGGATCATTTCTGTGTTTGTTTACGTTTTGACCAGCTTGATCCACGTAATGTCAATGTCACTTGTAATGACATTGAATATCAATTAACATCTGCTCATGCACAGACGGTCCTTGTTGACTTATGTCCCTGTCGAACCAATGACGACAACAAAGTAAATTAAACTTAAAGGGAAAATCGACCTTCCCTGTCTCTTCTGTTATATAACCGCAGTCGTTTAGTCTGTTCGGATTTATTTTTTACAGTTTTAGCATAATTATAGCCCTTGTGGTTCATCATTCAGCATCTCCTCAAATAGTAACTGGACCTTTGTTCACCTCGACTGCAGAAGGTAACAAGCCTTTATTTGAAGCAGGCTTGCATTAGAGGCAGGTCTTTATGTCTAAATCCTTCTGTTTGGGGGTACAACATCAACAGGTATTTCATCTCTGAAATATGTAAATGTTAGTTATGCATTTCCCTGTTTTTTAGCTGTTTTTTAAACCTCACTGCTTTACTGTCTGAACACAATCCTCATCACAGTTATAAAAACACTGGCTGATGCTGTCCCACAGTGTGGAAATGAAGGCCGACTGCAACTTACGCATGAATGCACGTGTACGTAGATGCTGTTAGACATTTACTTTTGCATGTTTGCTTGCATTGCACAGCACACGGAAAGACAGAGGCTGATGAATCCCTCAGCAAGATTACAGATAGTTGCCATGGAGATTCACCGGTGGGAAGGCCACAGATGCCCCGGGCAAAGAAACTGAGAGAAGAGAGAGATCATGCCATTATTAGAGGGCAGTTTAAATAGGTTCTTTGATATTCTTTGTGTGATCGACATCACAGAGTGTACAATGCAGTAGGGATGCGCCGATCCGAAACCGATCCAAACAGCTGGATCAGGTATCGCTGACAGAGGCTCTGATCCATGGGACGATCTATTTAGTTCAGTTCTATGTTATTCTATGTGTGCGCACTATTGCACTCTGCCAGTCTAAATAATTAACAAAACAGTCTGCACATAGAAACGAATAATATCCCAACTCATAAAGTCTAAGAATGAAGTGTTCTACAAAATAAATCTCCTCTTACACTAAAAGTAAAGGCTGTGCACTTTGAAATTACACAGTTTCTGGTGCATGATTATTTACTTTTTTTAAAATTAATTCAGTCATGAATGATGTTGAATCAGCGCATCCCTACAGTGCAGGGGTGTGTAAGGTTATTACACATAACCTAATATTGCAGATTAATCTGTGTTTAACTGATGGCTAGCATGTTCTCATGCTGCATGTGAATGCACAGAGCATCTAAATAAAATTGCTTTTCTTGTATTTTGCTTTTAAGGCAGTCTTTTGCAATGTGTTTAACGGACATGTTCATATCGCGATAATAATGGAAATGTGATTTATCAGTCAGAACTATCTTGTAATCACACATGGCAATAATTTTAATCCATGTTATTCCATCTAGTCCAAAAGAATTCTATTCTCACTCATAGAGAGAGTATGAAGCAGTATGTGTAGCATATGTAGTAGTAAGTGTAAAGGTTAGAGGACAAGTTTCTGACCAAAAAAATCTTTCGTCACCAGTCTTTAACATCCATCCAAAAATCTTCTCTGGGAACTTTTGACAGGTATTTTAGAAAATCACTTGCTAACATCGTAGACGAGGCAAAACTTGAGAGCAAACTGAGCACTTCTTTAGACAGCAGATGTTACGATCATATATACCAGTGACAGAGTGTAGGTGCACGGATCTGTGGTGTGTGTTGCTTTTTTCTGTTCCCACTCCGTCTGCTCTATAGCCCTCTTCCGGTTGCACAGTAAGCTCTGTGTGTGTAACTGGTTTACTCCCTTTCTGTCCTTCAGTCTCTCTTGCTCTCTCACAGCGCAGTTCAGACATTTGTTTCCGTAGCAGCAGACAATTTGACCTTAGCAACAAACATTCTGATTCTCACCTTAGCAACAAACCGAGATCTGCGCTGTCATGGAAACCGCAACAGAGCTGTCAGTTAAATCCGTTGCTAGGTGACTAGGAAGAATAGTTACTTTGCCACTGGGCGAAGTAGCTTCTAACATGTGCACAATATCTTTTACAGTACACACTGCCATCAAGTATATTTGAATCTGTTTCACGTTTGGTTTTATCCTATTTTAATATTAATATCCATATAAACACGTATATTCAGCGGGCGCTTTGCAGCCACAAAGTCGAAAGCAGGAAGGACTGAGGAGAATAAGGAAAAACAGTAAGGTCTTACCTACCGTAACCCTAACCATAACCATAACTTTGGCCCAACTGTAACCTAGCCTTAACCTTAAAACAAGTCATTACCGTAAACTCGATTCCTTTAATGGGCAACCTGCATTTTGTCCCCATAAGGTATCTGACTTTTCACAAGTGAATGTGTAAACAGATTTACATCCCCGTAACTTGTCCACAGTAGCTGTATTCCAGATGTACATTGTCTGCCACCCTCATCCAGTTGTTGATCTCCTGTGGAGACTGAAACGCCTGGTAATAATCAACAAACAGGAAGAGCACCATCATAAATGTAGAGATCAAACACACACACACACACAGACTTGGCTTATAACTCCAGTCCCATGGTTCTCTCTCACACAGTGAGCTCATTAAAATGTGCAAAGCGACCCCTCTCGTCTTCACCCTCTCTCATCTCTCCTCCATCTCTTCCTCTCTCATTTCTTTCCCAGTATTCCCCATCCATCGACACAAAATCTCACAGACTGTCTCTTCATCAGTTTTGTGACTGCGTCACACTCCCCTTGCATCAGCTCTAAAAGCCATGCATTGATTAGGGATTATGTCGCACTGTCAACACACAGTTCAAGATACTGTTTTACTTGTAAGACTGATCGGCATGCATAGTGTATAGACACCCGCAAATACACTTTATGTGTGTGCATGTGTGTGTGTATGTGTGTGTTTGGGGGAGGGTAGCTCTGCTTTAATGAATGGTTGCCGGGTAGAACAGGAGGCGTGAGGGAGGAATTTGTTAATTATGAATGGAGTACTTCTCTCTCGATTTGACCAACACACAGTGGTGGCATGTGTGTATATGTGTTGGGTGAGTGTATGGGTATGTGTTATAAGTGAGCATTTGCGTTTGTAGTTTCATGCCACAGCCACTCTATTAACAGGCATCATACCTTTTGTTGCACAGATGGGAACGGGGCAAATAAGGACACACATAATTACCTCCATCAAAGACATTATGTTTTTTCATTACTGTTTCTTTGCTAGTTTTCAGCAGCATTACGCAAAAACGACTGCACCGACTGTCATGAAACTTCTTGGAGCAGATCCATAAAAAGGGCCTTTTTCTAACAATGGGATAACATAACATAACAGGAAAGTAGGGCAGTAAGGTATGCGCTTTCAGAGTGCCATTTTGTTTTTTTTGATGTGCCCATAAGCAAAGCTTGGCATTTCATACAGGTCAGAATCAGAGATTACACAGATTAAACACAACAGCTGAGCTTCATTCATAATGGTCATTTTTTTAGTATGAAGGAAAAAGCAGGTTAGGTGGAATACCTTGTTCCTCTTCAATGCTCTGTTTTCGTGACATACAGTCAGTGTAGATTTTAGGTTATTTTAGTTATTTAGGTCATTATAGTGAGCTAAGAGCTTAATGCACTACGGTTTAATGAAATAATAAAACAAAAAACAAGTGAATGAAGGAAAAATCACTCAGGAGTGTCAGGAGTTTGTCACTCTTAAGTGGAAGTTTTTGTAACGTGCATCAGTGAATTTTCTCTTTTTTTTTAATATCAAAGTGTTTCTCTAAATGCTGAACGTCTTGTCAAATTGGAGGCGCCTCCTCGAGTGTTTACCCACCGTTTTTGGATTTGGTGTTTTGAGCTCTCAGGGCCACCATACTGTAATTGACCTCAACATTAATCAGCTTTTAAAGGACTTGACCCCATTCTTTGATCCTTTTTAGCGTCTTCCACAAGCAACAAAGGCTAATGGACACTGATGGTTCAGTTTCCAAATTAAATCAATTACTTACAGTAGATTCATTTTAACTTTTTGTTCCCTGTACATGTTTGAGGTAGCTGCGGACGTTCTATCCCATTCACTCCTAAACTGTACAATCTCTTTATTTTCAAATGCTGGAATTTTTAGTTTTAGAACAAAATATTAATCTGGTGGAATATTTTGGATTTAGATCCTTCCTCCCTCCGTACTCTCTGCATTTTACTGTGTAAGCCTGTGTAAGCCCTCATGATAAACAGTGTCTCTTGAGGAAATCCCGTTTGGCTGCTGTTTAATCTGAATTTTCCAGTGTGTACATTTCAGTGGCAGCAGTGATTATGGTATTCTCTAGGCACGGTATACTGCGTAAGCCCTGCTTCTGCTAAAAAGTCTTTAACCACATAGCACAAGAATGAAGCAGTAACCGCGCTTTCTTGCTGGCTTTTCCACCTGTACGGTCTGAGCACCTTGTTTGGAAGTTGGTGCTGTCTGCCATCAATTAAACTCACTGTCACTCCGAGGTCAGCTTTTTCCACATTGACCTACTCTGCCTTAAAATAGACCG
Organism: Coranthus polyacanthus; assembly: GCA_037367275.1. Lineage (NCBI taxonomy): Eukaryota > Metazoa > Chordata > Actinopteri > Kurtiformes > Apogonidae > Coranthus > Coranthus polyacanthus. The sequence goes on from JAPQRN010000018.1 coordinate 6,462,190, forward strand.
GTGTTTACAGTTGCAGGTTAGGCACTCACTGGATCTGGGTCCCTGAGCGTTTGGCTCTCACACAAACACACACTCACGAGACACTACTTTATTTGGACGAAGCTGCGAGTGTGTGTCGTATCTCTAGAGGCAGATCGGAGTCTTGTGTAAATACTGGCTGAATGTAAAAGGATACAAAAGCACCGCAGTTATTCGTCTGTTTGAAAGGTACAGTGCTTTAACCAGATTTTACTTTACCCAGGACACTAATACAATAGTTGTAATGTAAATATTGATCACATCTTTGTGTGGGTCTTTTGTAGTTAGTGTGTAATGTGACACGGTGGTAGAATGAAATGTGTGCTCCTCGTATGAATCTGACTGTTTTGTGTTTCTAGGGGCAACCAGAGATATTGGTTCAGCTCTGACCAGGATGTGCATGAGGCATCGCAGCATTGAGGCCAAACTTCGCCAGTTCACAAAGTAAGATACATGCCCTTCCTTTCTTTCTGTCTTTTCCACTTCATCCTCTGTTTTTTCCGTCCTTTCCTTTCTTTCTTTCTTCCTTCCTTCCTTCCATTCGCTGACCTTGCACTGTGGGCAATTAGGGTTGTTCTGATGTTTTTTAAGATGCTAAACCTCAAGTGTGTTTCCATGTAAGGCTGACCTTGTTTTGGGGGGTTATGATTGAAGAGATACATGCAGAGGGTTTGATGTCATTTCTATGGGTTCTGTTCAGCACATTGCTATGTCTGTGCAGAGTCGAACGATGGTAAATAAATACAGCTATTGGAACGTAACACAGACCGATCTGGAAACCTCACCAAGAGTCTGTTTTCAACCATTGTTTGTCTTTGCCTTCATTCTCCATACTATCTAATGACTTTTCCACAGCAAAGCTATTACATTGATGTTGATGGTGGTGATGATGATGATTTATGACTATGGTAATGATAGGGCTTCCTTTGAAGATGGAGACAATCTGAAAGCTATTGTATAGCTATGTATATTTGCACATTTCAGCGATATTCCATCTGCAGTATGCGTACATTTGTTTCACATATGTGTGCACGTAGGGAGGGAATGTCAAATAGAAAAAGAAGGAATGAATGAAGTGGAACAATACGTAAGGATCATTTACAGTTGAGGATGGAAGTTTACACACATCTTGGCTAAACTCAGTTTTTCCTGGGGTAAAAAAAAAATTCTTAAGCATTCGAAGGTGCCACGTTCATGAGTAGAAACAAAAATATACAAATATCACACTGCCGTCAAATCGTTCAGTGAGCAGACATCTTCCGGGTCTGGGTTTGATTCCTGGTCGGAACAGGGGCAGGAGCTTTCTGTGTGGAGTTTGCATGGGCGTGCTCCAGTTTCCACCACCATACAAATACATGCATGCTAGGTTAATTGTTCTCCAGTGCCCTTGACCAAGGTACTGGCTCAGATCTGGAGTTGGTCCCCGGGCGCCTTCACTGGCGGCCCAAATGCAGGTGAGAATGAAATTCCCCAAAAAAGTGAAACTAAAGTGAACTTAACATGTTCTGACTCCCAGGAGTGAACACATTTTGGTGCAACGGGGTCAAAAGCAGAGGTATAGAATTATAGATCACAGCCTGAAAGAGTCAAGAAGTTCAGTGACAAAGATCTTTGTATTGTTCTCGGTCAGATGAGACTAAAAACTAAAATAAATGTTTGGCCATAATGATAATATGTTTGGTGGAAGACAGGTGAGGCTCGTAACCCAGCAAACAGCAGCGCCATGTTGTTGTTTTTTTCCTGCAAGAGGAACAGGTGCACTTCATAAAACTGAATGTACCATGAAGAAGGAGAATTATGTGGCTATATATTGAAACTTCATCTGAAGAGGTCAGCCAGGAAGCAAAAGGTGGGACAACAAATGGGCAATGATCCTAATCATACCTCCAAAATGCTAACAACGTGGCTTAAGGCCAGCAAAGTTAATGTTTTGGAGCAGCCATCACAAGGCCCTGACCTTAATTCAATAGAAAATTTGTGGGATGTACTGAAAAAGCAAATTAATGGAAGGAGGCCCATAAGCATGACTCATTTGCATGAGTTCTGCCAGGAGGAATGGATGAAATTCCTGCAGTGCTCTGTGTGCCACCAAATATGAACAACGTGTATGTAAACTTCTGACCCCCAGAGAATATGAAAAAACACATAAAAACACTATTCACTGCTATCCTGAAATATCCAAAATAAAGTAGTTGGACCGAAACAGTTTGAATGCGTTTTACCAAGGTGTATGTAAACGTCTGATCTCAACAGTATAATGATGATTCAGGAGTGTCTCCCTTTTGTCGTTCTACGCTGTGCCTTCACGTAATCTCCCATCTCTTCCCCACAGTGCTTTGATGGAGAGTCTGATCACTCCCCTTCAGGACAAGATTGAGGACTGGAAGAAAACAGCCAACCAACTGGATAAGGATCATGCCAAAGGTACCAGCCAAACGCACCCTCAGACACACGCAGTTTATGATGCTAATTCATGCAACAACTGCATAACTAAGTTCAAGAACTTGTTCAGACCACAAATAGCACTTTGTTAAATACACAGGTATGCACAGCTTTCAAAAGCAATCTTTGGATCTTCCAATTGCATTGTAGATTTTCACACTGATATTAGAGTTATCGACCGCCTGAAACAATTCAATTTATGTCGGGACCTCCGATGTGCCACCTTTGTGGTCCCATTTAAGCAAATTCAAAGTCACTTAAGGCCAAGACAGATGAGTAATATTGTAATTATATTAGACTCTACAATGTTGCTCATACCCTGGACTAACATCCATGCAACCACAGATATTGCTGAAGGCTGATGTGACTCTTACCACGAGCACGATTTGTGGACCACATCAAAAAAATTATCTATTTAAATCAGTACTAGACATGCGCATGTTCTCGCAGAGAGCTTCACATTCCTGCAACTAAAGCATCTCTGTTCATCCTGTTTCAAGAGTACAAGAGGTCACGCCACGAGATCAAGAAGAAATCATCTGACACCATGAAACTACAGAAGAAGGCTCGTAAAGGTAACGGTCAGGAGTTTAACAGTTAGAAACCACTGAGGATGTCCCTGAATGTGTCTGTAGCACGGTTAAAAAAAAAAATGAAACTTTTGAATTTACATGTAGATAATCTGTATGAGACGTAAGGACACTGTACCATCAGTAACAAACTGATTCAACATTTGACAGACTTTAGGTCCATTCTTGACATTCACATACAGAAGCATATGTCATTCACTGAGGTCAACGCCACAGAGTGAACTCCACACTGTGTCGGCTACAATAAAGACAACTGTAGGTTCCCACTGCCATCTTGTGGCGCTCAGTAGTACTGCAGGTCGTTTCTCATTTGTCCTGGAACACTTCAGTCAGTGATGCAGCAGCCAATAATTAGTGCTTTCATTGTGGAACAGCTTCCATTCAGTTGCCAGGCAGATAAATACACACATGCAATGTTAATACAAAATGTTTTAAAATAAAGATTTCAAAAGTATGTTTACCTTCATTAGTGGCAGCCCTGCAACTTGGACTTGAGTTATTACTGTGACAGTGTTAGGGTATAATAGATTATTTTACATACTATTATTACAATAAAAACGTGAATGTTACACTGACAATATAACATTGCAGTGTCTTTTGCTCTTATGCTCGCAAGTGTCTGGTTAGCCCTGTCAGTGCTGATGCGTGGTGATTTTATTATTTCTAAATGTACTTTTGGTTGCAGCAGTATTATTTTTTGCTCTAACCTGTGGCACTGTGGCTGTCTTGTGATGGCTTCCTTGTACTAACCTTAACAATGAGTTCTGCTATTTCTGCCCCCTCTCTCCCCCTTTCTCTCTCTCTCTGTACCCCCATTTCTCTGTCCTTATTTTGCTTTCTTTTTGCTGTCTCCCCTTCTCACTGTCACCGTCTCTCTCCCACCTTGTGGTATTTGTCCCCCTGTAATAGAGATCCAGGGTAAGTATTGTCCTATTGCTCACTACAGCTATGCCGTTTGCTACTTACCTAATATGTTTATTGCTAAATTCATAAGCCGTTGCCATGGAACATTTTCTGGGTATATTACAACATAGAAGTCTAGTTTTAACAGCTTAAATGTCTCCTATTGACACGTCAGAGTTCAGCATAGTTAGCTGTATAGTTGGTTTAGAAGTTGGAAATGTGTTTCATCCCAACATTGCATGATGTAATGACGTCTTCCTCCTGCATGTCTTCTGTAGCTGCTACTATTAGCTTTGTAGTGACACCACGGGCTTTCATTCTACTCCTCCTTTTTTTTGCTCAATTTTTCATTCTATCCGTTACTGCAGATATCTCTGCTGCCTTTGTTTTCTGTTGCATGCCGTAACACTACAAAGAGTTATTTCATGTCTAGTCCTCCATATATTGCATTATCATTACAGATAGGATGCAGAATGTGCACACCGTATTCACATACCTCTTGTCATAACGAGACGGCTGTCCCACTACAGTAAATACTGCGGTTTTAAAACAGGAACACGCCACTTATGTTTTGGCTTTGTGCTAAAAGTGGACTCCGCAGCGAGACTGTGCGTGCCTCCACAGAAACCGGCAACAATGAGGAAGGCAGCATAAGCGTATAAGTCGCATGTCGTTATGCACAGTACATGTAAGGTATGACTGCATAATGTAAGCCTGTGATCTAAAGTGATGTAGAGAGGTATTGTTAGATTACTTTGGTTTTTTTTTTACATTTGTATGAGATGAACTGACTCTATTACGTAACTACACATGTAGATTGAGAGGACTTCCACAACGGGTCATTTAAAGCAGATCTGATATCCCTTTATAATGGCTTAATCCTGTTTCTCCTTACATTTTATGAAGGTCCTTATATCATCAGAGAGTTGCCAACATTCTGTGAGTCATGTTTATTTTAAAAGATCATCATAATAATAATAATAATAATAATAATAATAAAAGAAAAAAAACACAACATGATGCAAGTGTAGATTTCACATGAAAATCGAGAGCGGAGCCAAAACATCAAAAAGGTGTTGCTGTTTGCTTTGACTCACTCAAGTTTCATAATGTATGCCAGTGGTTTGCTGGAGCAGTACATTATGGAAAGCAGAAGCTGAAGCAAACCACACAGTGTTAATGCTTGATTTTTTTTTTTCTACACCTACCCACATATTTTTCTTTTAAGACTCAGCCCACTGCACTTCGATCTTACCATTATATCTCCTTTTCATAGCCGTACTGTTCATCATCATCATCATCGTCGTCGTGCTCCCTCTCCTCTCTTATATTGTTTTTTTTTTCTCTCATCGCCACTGTACCCTTCCTACCTCAGGCCGAGGCGATCTGCAGCCCCAGCTGGACAGTGCCATGCAGGATGTGACCGACATGTGCCTGCTGATGGAGGAGACGGAGAAGCAGGCAGTGCGCCGCGCTCTGGTCGAGGAGAGGGGGCGCTTCTGCACCTTCATTGGCTTCCTCCAACCAGTTGTGGTAAGGAGAGAGAGGGTCAGCGGAGTGTAGGGAAGACGGGAAGGAAGTATGGGTAGACATGTAGGACAGGTACTTCTTCCGTCGTCACTGTCAACGATGTGGATTCAGAGTCTTGTGGTTAATTGCACTGTCAAATTCTAAAAGTAATTTCCGCTTGTTTCCACTGGGAGGCAACATACTGACAAAGTTACACTTAAACAAGTCATGTATCATATATGTATTAATGTGACATGTAACCTGTTTAGCTTCAAATGTAATATCATTTCATACTACAAATCCAAAAGACAGTGGCTCCATCTTCCTGTTTGTTCAAACTACTGTTGCAATCTCAAAATGAGAGCATTTCAATTCTATTTAAGTCTCTTGATTGGCACTTCGCTGCTACCGCACCTTGTTGTTTGTTTGATGATAACATATCCTCCTGTTAAAATGTGAACATTACTCTGTGATCCAGTTTCCGATCTAACTTCAGGTGATAATTATTTAAAAAAAAAAGTTTCGTAACTTGTATCTTGCTGCAGGTGGCATCTATCTAACAGGTATCTAGTATCCAATTAGCCCAGAACAGCACTCTGCTCTATGTCGTGAAACACATCCAGGCCATAGCGGAGACTGACTAGTACTGATTCAAATATTTCCACCCTTTTGGTTTACACAGTTTTAACATGAACAAACTAATAAACGAGAACTAATAAATCTGATTTGTTTTAAATACATATGTGTGCAATGCAACCATGTTTATGCATTGATCATCAATAAGTCCAATTTGTTTGAAATTCATAAGAACAGGCTGACAAACACGCATCACATTAAGTTTATTATGTTCTGTTAAAACTGCGTAATCCAAATGGGTGGAAATTTTATATGTAATTAAAGTACACAAATTGGTTATTTTTCAGGATCTTAACGTTGCAGGACCCCGTCATCTGACTCCAAAATTTGATCGGAATACAGGGAGGTCTGCATAAAATGACTTTCATTGTTTCATAGAACGGCGAGATCGCGATGCTCGGAGAGATCACTCACCTCCAGGCCATCATTGATGACCTCACTGTGCTGACAACTGACCCTCACAAACTTCCCCCTGCCAGTGAACAGGTGAAACACGCACACACACACACACACACACACCACATGGTACACACATATAAAGACACTCTCTGTGTGTGTGGGTGGGTCTTTGCCTCACTCTGACTTTCTGTTTCAGGTGATTAAAGATCTGAAGGGGTCAGACTATAGCTGGTCCTATCAGACCCCTCCTTCATCCCCAAGCAGCTCTGGTTCACGCAAGAGCAGCATGTGCAGGTACTCTCACGCAGACGCAGCCTTTCTAATAGTCCGTATCAGAAAGAGGAGCCTTCTCTGATGGTTATGTTCCACTGTGATTGTCAGTCCTTTTGTCCTTGTGTCAGTCTTTCATAACTGTCATTTTCAGTTTAATGGACTCCAAATAAATGAGCCCCAGCTTTCAGACAGAGAAACATAGTCTCCCGCAGACGCTTTAATACAAAACACTGATAGCTAAATCAGAATTTCTGTGGTTCTCTGTCTGAAAAATTCTCATGACGTATGAGTGTGCCTGTCAGTGTATATGTGGAGTAGCAGCCGCCCTCAAGGCGAAGCTCCTGAAGCATGCAAGTGCACAGTCCTTTGTCTGTTTTGTGTGTACTTGTGTGTATGTGTGCCCTGAATCCTCATAAGCTTACACACTCTCTGTCTACCCCCCCCCCCCCCCCTGTTTTTTCTCCCCCTTTTTTTCTTCCCACTACCATCATTCTCTGTTCTCGTCTCTTTCTCCATTTGTCTTTTTGTATCCTGTTTGTGTGATTTGCCCTCTTTCTCTCCCACTGGGGTGTTTGGTTACCCCGTTTCCTGCCATTTTCGGGGTGGGTGTCTCTGCTTTTAACTGTGACTGACGTGTGACTTCAATCACGTCGCTGGCTTTCACTAACCTGATCAATTGGAAACGCTACTGAACTCCAACCCACCAATCACCTACCCATTACAAAATAATGCTCCGCTGCATCTTGAATTCATCGATCAATTTATCATCCTCGTGTCTCAAAATGTTGTGTAACTCCCCTAAATCAAACCACATCCCTGTAACCATGCTCCATGTCCCTGAAATACTGTCCTCATTCCACAAACATCACTTTCATCCTTCTTTCCCTCCCCTCACACTCCTCGCTCCCCCATCACTCCACCCTCCCCTCTGCTCCTTTGCACCTCCCCCTCCACAGCAGCGTCAACAGTGCCCACAGTAGTGCCTCCCGTTCATCGGGGGGAGGCAGTATTGGTGGTATAGGTGGTGGTGGTGGTGGAGGCTCCCAGCCTCACTCACCAACTTCTTCCTCCTCCTCCTCCTCCATTCGATACCGCAGCAGCCTGCCACACCAGCCTCCGCCACCGGGGGGCATCGCTGCCCACCGCCTCAGCAGCGTCTCCTCTCACGATTCAGGCTTCGTCTCCCAGGATGCAAACATCTACTCCAAACCCCCCTCACCCATGCCTTCGGACATCACCAGCCAGGTACAAATGCCTTGTGTGCATTCACATATATACGGCGGTTTAAAGTATTGATTTCTTGCCACACTACTGAATTAGCATCAAATATCATTCAGTGATGTGGGAGACTAAGACTTTTCAACCCGGCGTAATCAAACTCTTTCTTAACTAAGAAATCTAATTAATATTGCTAGACAGATAAACAAGGTGGTGTGTTTTTCCTTTTCTGTGCCGTTACTATAGAAGTCATCCAGCTCGGCATCATCAGAGGCGTCAGAGACATGTCAGTCTGTCAGTGAATGCAGCTCCCCTACCACTGTAAGTACCTATAATCATATACTGCACAAGCCCTTAACAGTAACACACAAACCAAAGTTAAAGTTGAAATCCATAGTAACACAGAGACCAATAGATCGACTAAATTCATTAGGTTTTATGTCAGTAAATGTGTTTTCTGGGATATTAAAATATTTTAGATGGAATTTTTGCTCGTTCGTTTATTATTGTACACAGCAAATTAATGTTAAGAGGTTATGAAATATCGACAACTCCAGAAATCTGCTAAGCTGCTATATTCACCATTAGTTGTGATTTACATTTTGGGATTTGTTAGTTATTTACTGTTAATGCTGTGACCTTAAGGTGAATACCACCCTCCAATTTTTTTCCTAATTCGACCAGAGTTTCCAAAAAGCAGACGTTTCTTTCAATCTACTCTGCAGCATGTTTTCCACATCTACCAGAAATTGGTCTCTTAGCGATTTCAGAAATTCATTAAAACAGAGATTTATCTCCGTGTGTCCTATCAATACACCATGTTGGGGAAAAAACACAACATCATTAAAAGGCATATTTTTCTTACAAAAACAAGTTTTTCCATCACTGTTTTCTTGTGGCAGTGATGGACACATGCCAATATTGCTAATATGGAGCTATTATTAAATAAATGTTATTATAGACACCACAGAAAACAATTAGAACAACGCTTAAAAATAGTGAGTTTTATTCATCAAGATGCCACAACAAGCAGGAAAATGCATCTCAGATATAAAGTATGTAAGTTAAATGAATTTACTTTGACGTTTTCCAAGTTAAAACATATTTTATCAAAGGATTTAGACCTATAAGGCCATTTTTTTTGCAGGTTCTTGGCGCAAAAATGTATTTTTCTGAAGCACAGTGTTTATTTTTTTTTTCTTCCTGACTTGTTCATATAATCTTCATGCCGTGTGCTGCACTGCTACAAGATGCACAGTACAGCGTCAGTAACAATCCAGTGACAACAGAGTACAATTTAGGTGTCAAGATTTAGAGATTTGCATAGCCGGCCACCTGCTGCCTTTCTTGGATCAGGTCGACAGCGTACTACACAAAGCATATTTGTGTTCCGTGCCATTTTTTGTTACTTTAATTGGTGGAGGGACACCAAAATCACAAATTTGCCTAATTTATATGTGAAAGCTTGTCTGCTTTTCTTTTTCTTTATAAATTCTTGGAACAATCGCCACATCTGTTTGCAGACAGAAAAAAGCCATTTGATTTCCTTTGAGGCAATGATGCTTGTGAGGCAAAGTCAATATTCATGTCAGATTTTAAGCAGCATCTGTTACCCACAACAGATTGCATGTATCACTGCCTCCCTTTTGTGTTGATTAACTCTCTACAGCCACCTGAAGGCAGCAGGTGCGTGATTTAAATGACATGCATTGTCAGAATGGACCATGTGCACCACATTCACTGGTTGCAATTTAACCTTACACCATTCTTTTCTGTTGTATACATAGGCTGTTTGTTAGACCAGGACTGTTATTCTTATCAGGACATTTAGGGCGCTTTGACACCTACCTTGTTTGGTCTTTCCAATGTGATCCAAACCAAATTTGGCCTCAAAAGAAGTGGTCTGGATCAAACAGAACCATGGCTCAAGCAAAACGTGTAAATACTTTTTGAGTAGTTCAGATTTTTGAACCAATCACAGGACGTTGTGCAAGGATATTGCAAAAAAAAAACAACAACAACAAAAGAACAACAAATACAAATGCAGGAAGATGGTTCAAGGTCAGTTCAAAACGAGTATGGTAACAACATGCTGACGTCAGACACACAGTCATCTATAAAGGGAGACGCTGCGCACATAGATGTAGCAGATACTCATTATGCAATCAAATTACAACCGAAACACCTGGGAGCACCTGCAGTGAACGTAGTGGCAATTGTAACTGCAACAACGTGATGATGTTAGTGCGAAGTCTTAGATGTTCTATCTTTTGGCATTATTGTTACATTTACAGTCAACCTAACTGAATGCGATCTTAATCATTTAACATCGCATTCAGTGGTTCCATGGTTCCATGGTATAATGGAACCATGTGAATTAGTTTTTACATGGTTCCACTATAGCGATGAAGCATCTTTTTCGCACATGGTTCACAGAACTGCACTTTTCACACTGTTTTTTGATTCACAGTGGCACACAAACAGTTTATGGTACAGTGTATTCCCAGTACCGCAATTGCTAAAATTGCTCCGATAGCCTACACAGCCTTTTTTTTCTAATGGACTCTGCGTTTGACAATAAAGTTGAACTGAACTTGAACTGAACTAAGTCAGCACATTAAAACACTGGCGAAAAACTGTAATGCATTATAATTACACATAAAAGAAGACAGCGTTCAAATCAAATCCAACTGAATTTAAAATGCATGACTGAGGCTGCATTAACACATCCCATGACCTTTCTAACATAGTCATACAAAGTAGCTTTTGAATGTAGGCTTTCTAGGCTTCAGTAACCTTTTATTCCGACTAATTGCACTTGGATTGATTTGACTTCCATAAAGTCATTTCATGTCATGGACATTAGTGACTAATTATGTTTCGGAGGTCGTTTCTGCTCATATCTACTTCCGATCTATCACTGTTCCTCTGGTTTTCACTCAAGACTTGGTGTGTGATTGTGTCTTGTAGTTACATTGTGTGTGTGTGTGCGCACATGTGTTGGCCGGTGGTCTCCCACTACGACAATCTGCTTCTCTCTTTCTTTTTCGGAGTCTCTGATGATGTGACTATGTCTCTCGTCCCGCAGTTTGGCTCGTCCTTCGCTACCTTCCGCCCCGCTCTCTCTCACTCTGGCTCCACCAGACCTCTCTCTGTCATTCTTCCTGTTCCTGCGTCCCCACCCTATATCCGCCCCTCTGGATCCAGCTCCTCCTCTCCCACATCAAAGGTTCCTATCTGGAAGGTTTGTTCTCCATTCGCTTCCATCTCTTCAGTTGCACCTTTTTCTTCTGTTGCTTTTGAATACGGTTCAGTTCACGTGTGAGTTTATTTTCTTTTAACTTTCGTCACCTGACTAAATATTCATAACCACATTGCTTTATTTCCATTAAGTATTCATCCCCACTTGCTGTGTGTGCATGCATTTTTTTTTTTGGCCTTCCTCACCTCACTCCCTGGTTTTGCAGTCTACAGTGTGGAGATTGATAAAACTAAGCAGGGTGTGGAGCGCCAAGCGATCAAACTCATCATCAGTCATACACTCAATTTGCTCAAAATGCCCTTGCCCACATATACCCACACCCACGCACTCCTCCAAGCACAAAATCCACTCATAAAGGCCCCCTCCTCTGCACTCAGATGAAGGGCTTCAAACTGCTGGATAGTGGACAAGTCTGTTGCTCTAATCCTATCTGCTACTTCCTGTTTATTAATTCAACTCACCTCCTCAGGATTGGTCTAAAGCAGGTCAGTATGAGCAGCCAGTGGCTGCTGCAGCAGTTCAGAGGAGAAAGGAACCTCTCGATAGGCTGAGGGAGAACGAGGCGTCGCCTGGCTCACAGGGGTATTCTGGACCATCGCATACTGATGACGGACAGAGACCCAGGATGACCCCGGCTACCATCGCTGCCAAGGTAACAGTGGATGATGTTAATGAGTTGTCTGAAGATTAAGGACAACAATTACAAGAGTTTATGCTTCAGGGTTTATTTGTTGATGGACATTTGCAATGTGTTGTTGAAAATGATTTGGAACTGTACATTATCACAGTTTACAGTAATGCTTTATATCAAGGTGTTCGTAATAAGCATTAGCTAATATTAGTAGTTATGGTCATTTTAATAAGTGCATAATAAAGGATTTATTAATTAAGAACACATTGCTATGGCTTTATAACCAGTATCTTCAACAATTATAGTTAATAAGTGTATACTATGCTGTTAGTAAATGCATAGTAACAGTACACAATATGAAAGTTAATTAAACTCAATAAATGTGTGTACAGTACTATTATAAACATTTGTTGAAGTTCTTAAGCAGTGTATGAACTATTAACGCATTTCTTATAAGTGCTTAGAAATATCTTGTTATGATGCTGTTTTTAACACTCGTGCAGTTGTAATAACAAATTATGTTGCTAAGCATCTTACAAGGACTTATAAGGGGCCTTATTATTAATACACTTTACTGCTGGTGTGCACTGATATTCATACATGTCCCGCATGAACAGATATTTGAATATGAATATTTATCCCCTTGAACAGGATTTCTTCCCAAGTGTGAACTGAGCTCCTGAATAATAATACAGAGTGAATATGCTGTGATTCTCATGTGAATGTGGCACATCTCTGTTCTCTTCTCAGCATGGGGAGGAGGTTTCTCCAGCAGCCAGTGACCTGGCCATGGTGCTGACCAGAGGACTGAGTATGGAGCAGCAGAAAAGCAGCAGAGACTCCCTGCAGTATTCTAGTGGCTATAGCACAGAGACCACAACCCCGTCCTGCTCTGAGGACACAATCCCTTCACAAGGTGCACTTCTAATCCTTTATCTTCTTCTACTGCAGTTTTAATGTTGTTCAGCATAGAGATGACATCTTTTATTGATATCTTGCAGCTAAGAACCTTACCACTCACCATCTCATTTTTTTTTACCGTAACTCTTCAGAGTTATCATTATGAACAGTGTTAAGAACACTTTCCCCACAGCACCTATCCTCAGAGCCTAGTGTCAAAACAATCAGAGTTTGAAATGAGTGCAGCAACCTGACAGCCAAGTGGTTAGGGCTCAAACCACATGGGCTCTACTGCCCTAAGCATCGAGTCCACGGTTCAGCTCCCGACTGGCTGGACCATTTGCTGCCTGTCATTTCCCCGGCTCTCTTTCCCCATATTTCTTTTTTCACTCCACTGACATTATCCAATAAAGACATAAAATGCCCAAATACTAATAGTACTCTTATTTTTGGAATGGGGATATAGTGTACATATGAAATACAATTACATTTCTTGCAAGAAAGTTGTGGATGTTTCTGGCTTTCATTAAGTCAAGTCAAATAATGAGGCCAAAGTACATTTTCTTTTAACTGTCTCCTTTGTGAGGTCAGTTCACATATCATTTTTTTCAGTAAATTGAACCTCATTATATCATCCTCTTATCCCTTTCTCCCTCATTAGGGTCAGATTATGACTGCTACTCAGTGAACGGTGACGCTGAGGGCCCAGATGGACAGACAGAGTTTGACAAGTCCTCCACCATTCCTCGCCATTCCAACATCGCACAGAACTACCGGCGTATGATCCAAACCAAGAGGCCAGCCAGCACTGCCGGCCTACCCACTGGGGTGCTTGGACCTGGGGCTCATGGGATACCAGGACAACCTGGAGGAGCTGGTGGAGGTGGAGTAGGGACGCCAGGCACTGCCACCATCCGTCGAACCCCATCTACGAAACCGGGCGTGAGGCGCACACTGTCCAATGCAGGGCCCATCCCCATTCGACCACCCATTGTGCCTGTGAAGACACCCACTGTACCAGGTGACTCGCATTCACCTGGTGCAAGTGGTGGGTACGCAGGTGGAGGGCATGCGGGAGGTGTACCTGTACGCGTGGGTAGTGAGGAGTGTGTGTTCTTTACTGGAGTTGAGGACTCACAGGGGGCGCTTGATTATGTGAAGGCATCACCCAAGCGCCTCAGCTTGCCTAACACCGCCTGGGGATCAGGGGCCGCATTAGAGGTCTACGCCCAACAGCATGGAGGCCTTGCAATGGGGACAGGTTCAGGGGCCGGATCAGAGGAAGATCAAATGATTGCGGCCAATCGGCATAGCCTTGTTGAGAAGATTGGTGAATTAGTAGCCAGTGCGCATGCCCTTGGAGAGGGGCAGTTTCCTTTCCCCACCCTTCCCGATGACCCAGTCCCACCACCAACTGGCTCCACCGATGCTCAAACAGGGACAGAGGGTGCCGAAGGGACCGGTGACATGTTGACAACCATCAGGAGAGGAGTCCGTCTTCGCAAGACCGTCTCCAATGATCGGTCAGCACCACGCATCTTGTGATTGGAGGAAAAACAGGAAGCGGAAGATGCTTGTCAGCCAGTAGGGAGTCCGGTGTTGGTGTGGTGCAACCCAACCACCTAGTAAATACACAAAAACTTAACCATGTAGGGAAATCTATAATATAACAGAAGATGAATGAAAACAAAAACATACACAAAAATAAGTTTTAAGACATCATTAGAGTAAATATATAATATAATGATAATAATAACGTTAATAATAATGTTAACACATGCTGACAGTTAAAGTTAAATACTGAATATTGACAGGCTCCTAGCAGGCCACTATAACTAGTGTGTGTTGGACGCATGTTTGTCTTCTCTACACCCTCACCCAGGGATGGACAGACTCGCAGGAAAAACAGATAAGAAAAAAAAGAGGAGAGCAAAAACGGAGAGAAAGACTGGGTTCTGTTTGCCAACTTACACCCTTCCCGATTGTCTTCTCCAACTAACCCGACTGTCTAATCCCACATGAAAGACTGATGACTGAAGGAGGGGCCGGTAGGGGCCAGAGAGGGGGCGTTAGAGTGCCATGTGACCAGCTGGATTTGAACCCAGGCTGTCTCAGCAGCAACACACTGTACCTATTAGCCCACTGAACTGAAGCTTTGGTATTAGCATGGGGAGCTAACAAGCCAGAGGACTCCTCTGGTTCATAAAGAGTCTTTAAAAAAATATTGTTGGCATTGAACCATGCTAGTGCCCCCTTCCCCTCTCTCTCTCTCTCTGTATGTAGTGTACGCGTGAAATGAAAAGTGGGAGCGTGTGCACATTTGATTGTGCGGATGTGTGCGGATGTGTGTGTATGCGTGCGTGCGAGGGGGGTGGGTAGAGCTCTGCTGCAGGACAGCTGGTTACCCATTGAGGGCAGGGCTTTTCTCCTGTGTGTTGTGCGTGTATTTGCTTGTTTATATTGTGACGTCATTACCTTGTTACCACTGTACGAGAAGTTACGAGAAGTAATCCAGGCGTATAGATATATTCATATATATTTTCTAGAACCAGAGAGAAAAATGTTAATCTGAAATGGAGCAATAAATGTGTTTTATTTTCTTGTTTCGAACCGTCCTGGAAGAGGGATCCCTCCTCTGTGGCTCTTCCTGAGGTTTCTACCATTTTTCCCAGATGGGTTTTTTGGGC
>JAPQRN010000018.1:6483905-6538526 GCA_037367275.1 Coranthus polyacanthus
CCGGTCCGGTCCCCGTCCCGTCCCACTCCCATCAGAACGAGTCCCGTCCCGTCCCCGTCCCCCCCTCCACTGGTCGCTGCACAAACACATGCCATCGAGCTGACACGTTTGAAAACAAACACTTGTCACTGATCCCGCCGGCTGGCCCCTCGTCGCCTCGGAAAGGCCAGTGAAGAACTAGAAGGACACGGTATACGCACAATGTTAGAAAAAGTGGAAAAATAAAATCCAGGATCTTCCCCTTTTTCTGGATCCATCCCCCAAAATGTTGACGGGTTCTTCCTTGGCCCATGTCCTGTCAGGTTTTGTGAAAATGGGTCACAGTTTTTTGTGAACTGCTAACAGACAGAGAGAGAGGTAATGATTCTGTTCAAGTACTTATTTTCACCACAGTCCTTCTTTGTCTCCTCTTCACCTCTTTTTCCTCCCTTTCTCCATGTGTGTATGTGAGAGTGCGTTTGTGGCAATGGCTAAAAAGGTCGTAGTATTATAGGGTCAAGAGTGTTATGTACAGAATAGGCACAGTAACACGGGCTGATTCTGCATCTCAGTGCTACGTTAAATTTTCATGAATTTTGATCGGGTTCATTGGCATCATCTCAAAGGAAGCTTCGATTAGCTCCGTACTTTCCTGGTTTGCTGCCGTCAAAGACATCTAAGTTCAATCAGTAATTCAACACGCAGTAGATCGTATTACCCACATTTTCACCATGACTTGTGTCCCCCAGGGAATGGAAAACACAGGCTTGATACAACTACTGTACGTTTGGATATTAATCTGTGAAATGGGCTGTTTCTTCGCAGGCATTTACTTACATAGAAGTCAACACATTCATCTCAAAGGTTGGTTGCAAAAAAAAAAAAAAAAAGAAATAGGTGAGCATGTTTGAAAATTACATTACAACAAAACACGCAAATAGAATGCATTTGTATCATTAAAAATTCAGACTCGGCATCAAAATATAATGTGATGGCATAGAGAGGGGAGAGACATTCCATGTTTGTTGTCTTTGAACCGATCATAGTCATCATCAAGTGCATTAAAATACAATCCTTTCTCTTAAAAATTAACTTGGTGCTGTTCTGTTTTTTTATGAGAGCTGTTTGTAGATCTACAGTGAGTATCTTGATTTAACGGCACTAAATTCTTCAACACAAATTTGACATTTCATAGAATTTCAGGAGCGAATTCAATACGACGGGGAAGGGGAACGATGCGGCAAATCTCCAAACGCTGTAGTGAAACCTTCATTTTCAAAGACTGTCACATCAGATTGTAGAGAACAAGAAAGCCTTGAATTGCGCACGTTAAATTTTTTTCAGATGCTAGAATTAAAATTGTGGGTTAAGTCTCAAACTGCCAGTTGATGAGCATGTAACTTTCAGCGCAATTCTTTTAGCCAGTGGACTCTGTGACCTTTCACATCTTGGCTAAGTTTCCCTGGTTACTTTTATAAGAAGTTGGCTGATTTTCAAGGTTCACATTTGCTCATAGCAAGAATAGCTTTTCAAAGTCTGTGTGGAAACTTTGTGAGCAGCAGATTTACTTGTGTTCTAAAAAGTCTCCACAACTTTGGTTTTGGCTTAATACACATACTTTTTGTCTAAATTATGTTTTCAGAATGCCACGCATAATTGAAAAAAAAAAACCTGATTAAACTGATAAGAACAAACAATATTTTGCCCATTGATGGAAGGTTATGTTGCCTTTGTGATCAGATCATTCAGCTTTATTGCATGTACAGCCCACTCTTTTTAGCCATCTGCCCAGGTTATATTGAATGTGTACTTGATGCAAGTGTGCACATTTGTGTGCATTTATGTGAGCGTGTTGGACATGGACACATGATTAAGACCCCTACTGTTCCTCCTTCCCACTTCCCACACTCAATCTGTCAATGCTTCCTGCTGTCTGATACTAAGAAACCAACTGCACACACACACACACACACTCACACACACACCAGGCTGAAGCAAACATGACTAAGGTAGATTCTCAAAAGCCACATGAGAATCTGTTGAAATCCTCCAAGGGATTATGATGAAACACGTTGTAACTTCTAGTCATACAGTCATGCAGAAGAGAGTGGCCAAAGTGGCCTCCTGGTGCCATCGCCACTGTAACTAAACTGAATGTCTCACGCTCAATACTCCAGTTCTTGGTAGTGTCTCTGAATCACTGGCTCTCTTCTTCCTCTTCTTCTTCTTCTTCCTCTTCTTCTTCTTCTTCTTCTTCTTCTTCTTCCTCCATCTTAACTCTACAGTAAAATCTCTCCAAACTCACAAGCGAAGCGTTTATCGGTTCACAACGGGGCCATTTTGTTCAAAGAATAATATTGTGACTGAGTCAACATCCGCTTTATGTTTCTGTACAAACTAATCTTTTGCTCCTCATCCCTCCCGAGTGGCCCTGTGGGCACTGTGGTCTTGTCTTTCTCTCTTCTTTCTGTCCCCTCTCCGGCTCATCTTCTTTAATTTATTGTGAGTTGATTTCTAATGTTGTTTTGCCTCTGTCGCTGATGATAAGGTTTTATTTTCTGTCTTCCTTTTTGTAAAATTGACCCTTTTTTTGTTAACTTTAGTCACTGCTAATGTAACAAAACGCACTGTGATGATTCCAGTATTAATAAAAGTTGTACTTAAACTGTGCACCTTGTGAAATACGTGTTATTATTCCAGAGAGAAACAAGGTCAAGGTCCTGAAGCACTCTGCACATACTGATACACTGACTGTAGGGTAAGAATATGGCTCAGTGAATTGCTTTTGTGACATAAAAGGCTAGAGAGCTGTTAAGAGTCAATGAACTTAAGAATCAACTACACGACTGCTTTCTGAACAGACTTGATGATCTGTCTGAAAAGCGGCAAGGAGCAGAAATGTATACGCATTGACATTTTAGAAACAAGCTTATAACAGATACTTTTAAAATGGGCGGTTTTCTTAACAGTTTTATATGTGCTTTGCATTAATTGAAAATGCACTTGAGGGTTGAATAGGTTAGATTCGTGAACACTCGTGATGGGGTCTGTTTTGTGATGGGAGGTTGTCCCTTGTTGAAGCAATTTCTAACCCGCCAGTCGCTAGAAGCAGTGAAGAACTCTAGTGCAAGCATAAGGATTTTTGTGCAAAAAACAACCCGGGTCCTCGCATAGAAATCAGTGTACAGGCCATCATCGTGGAGGTAAGCAACCGAAGACAGCCGTTAGCTTAGCGTGCACGAATCTTACACATTGACCCTTTAATGATGACCAAAATGCAAGTAACCTAGCGCGCACCTGAAGGAGAGGTACATAGAACACATATTCATATAATAATAGTACACAATATTTCAGTCATAGATTGTTAGCCGTTAGTGACGGAGGTTGGTGTGTGTTTCGTACTGATCGCTTTTATCCACACAAAATAGGATTTGAATAAATAAAAGAATTGCTATGACTGATTTCATGTGACGGCAAAATGTGGTTTAAATCGTGAAGTATTTCTAGTTTGTTTTTTAAAGTTAATTTACCTGCATTAAGCTAACATTAGTACGCACATGTATGTAAATATGTTCAGCTGGTGTATCTTATTTAGTTTGCATAAATCTAGCATTGACGTATTTCATGAAAACACTTTAAACTGTGTCAGTCTCACACAGTCACAAAATAAATCTGAGCTCGCAAGACTTTTTTCTAATCTCAGATATTTTTTTTCAGATTTTTTTGTTTTTGCATCTCTAGGTCTCTAAAAAAAACATGAAGAAACGGCAACGTGAGTGAACTGCCTGCCAGTTATAGATGTTATGAGATCTGCGGCAAAAGGTCAACATAAAAAAAAGTTGGTAACCACAGGGGTAGAGTGATTAATCAACAATGTTACAATGGTCCTGTACTACTACTACAGTAATCAGTAACCTTAATGATCATGCCCTCATTAATCACAGTGTTTATGATACCTTGTAGCCAACTCTGGCTAATATTGAGAAAATCTTTTTCTTTACTTGAATGATTATGATTTACTTGCTAGACACTTTTAATACTTCAACTCCCCAGTGGAAATGTAAAAAGTAAAAAAAAAAAAAAGTAAAAAAAAACACCCACATCATTAATAGCAAAATCATGATAAAAAAGTACAGACTGAAATAGTTGAAAAGCACTGTTCAAATATGTTTTTTTGGAAGTAACCAACTCAACACTAAGCTGCCAGGGACACCAGAAAATTCAACCATATCCCCACACACATTTGATCCAGCAAACGGTTTAATGGGCATTCCTGTTTTCCTACTGAGTGCTGAGTTTGCGGTCTCCACTTCAACTCATTTGTAGATCATTCACGAAGGTGGGAACGAGAGAGGCGGCAGGAAAGCACATGTGTTTGGTTTTAATGTGTGCTGGTAGGGGGCGCCCAAGACCTTTAACTTCTTCATGCAGTCCTCAGTCTGAGACAGAGGGACCGGTGATAATACACTTTGCTCAGATGGACAGGCAGCTTCCGTGATGATACACTGTACAGGACGCCTGAACTGGTCAGACAGAAAGCAGCCGGAGAAGCAGCCAGGCTGTACTTTTTTCATCCAGCAGGTTTTCTGTCTTGCTCAGAAATCAGTTGATGTTTAATTTACATTAGAGGGTTAGATGTTAACAACCCTGTCAAAAAGCTGCAGCTGCGGGCCGTAACTCCTCGAGAATCAGCGAATAGTCATTTGGTTAACATAGCCAAAACTCATCAGCTTGTCTTGATTGAGCCACGCTGACAGAACAAGGACAGACTTCTTTTACTTAACACTTACTCCCACGTTACCACCAAGGAAACACACGAAAAAAAAAAAAACTTTAATTAAAAATAAGTGGGCCACAATTAATCTGAAGGAGTCTGGCTTCATTGAAACTCGCAGCAGCTCGAGACTATAAGCCTGATGTGCTGTCCTTTGTGTGTGTTTGTGAGTTTCTGTGTGTGTACTCTACGCAAAAAAAAATAAAAAATGTAGTGAGTGGGAGTGTGTCTGTGCTGCTTGGTCTTTCTCATGTTGAGACTCTAATTAAATGTTTAACTGATGTGGTTCAGCAGTAGCAACACTAATGGTGAGCTACTGTATGACATTGAAAAGGCTCACGCAAACTGCTGTGGTTAAATAAAAAAAAACAGAACACAAACCGAGGTGGTGTCATCTTGTTTTACAAAAAGTTCATTTTATTATAACTCATAATAATTTTTTTTCTGCATTGTCAATCATTCGAACAGACATGGGCATGCGTGTTTCTCTATTTTGTTGCCATTTGCCATGGAGTTACCAAACTAAACTTGAATTTGGACTTCCCTCAAGATTCAATTTGAACTTTACTTCGTAAGTTATATACACCACACAAACTCTGATAACACTTAAATGCATTTAAGACTGGCACTGAGATACTTACTAAGGACAGTGCCTCTTTAGAGCAAATTCCATATTCTTAATTTAAACAGAAAAAAATGCATCAAGAATTCAGTTCAACTAGAAAAGACTTCACCACCTGAAACTGAAGTGATACGATTGATTGTATATTGGAGGAAAGGTCTTGGTGCAGACTCCAGACTCCTCCAGGTCCTGGCAGAGCGGTCTGCAGGAAGCCTACCCCCGCCAGGAGTCTAGAGTCTCCTGGAGGTAGGTGGAGATGGGGTGGTGGAGGATGCAATCAAGAGGGACGATGAGGGAGAGCTCCACTTTTGAATGAAATGACGCGTAATAGAAGGTCGGAACGCATGCGGTGATTGGATGATAGGGATGAAGCGGGTGGAAGACAGGAAGAGGATGGACCAGAGACAAAGACGTGAGGAACCAGGTTCAGTGTCATTGTTGATCTACAGTAAACTTTCAATAATATCA
Source organism: Coranthus polyacanthus (assembly GCA_037367275.1). Classification (NCBI taxonomy): domain Eukaryota; kingdom Metazoa; phylum Chordata; class Actinopteri; order Kurtiformes; family Apogonidae; genus Coranthus; species Coranthus polyacanthus. The sequence continues at coordinate 6,489,749 of JAPQRN010000018.1, forward strand.
GTCGAAAACCTTATGTGACAACACAGGCTTGTTTTTTTTTTTTTTTCTTGTCAAACAATCTGCTAAAGGGAATTAAACCATGACGCCATGTGAAATGAATAGACTATAGGATTTACTGACAGTTTCTTTCATTACCAATATATTTTTTACTTGGAAACTCTGCAAAAACATTATTTAGTCCACTAGTGGAGCTATTACATGCAGAAATTACAGATTAAGACGATGTACAAGTCAGGGTTTGATAAAGAAAGTCACCCACATTCATGTCTCTTTAAGGTATTATTTGCAATGTTGAAAATTAAATTAAATGGCACACACACAAGCTGTTGAGACGATTCTTGTCAGAAGGATAAATTCATTGTTGGTTTTGGTATGAAATAGCTGTACCTTTGCCCTTTTCACACTTTTTTAAAAGGACTATTCACATCTAGACGAATCCTCCAAAACTTATTCATGCCTTTCTCTCAGAAAGTTACACTGCTGCTTCTCAGGTCTTCCCAGAAAAATAAAAATAAAATAAAAGCAGTTAGACAGCTACTCAGGAAGAAAACCACAGCTCGAGTTCTAACAGAGACCATGAAAGCTGAACACAACCCTCCAGTTCTGCTCTCAGTGTGCCACTGAACGTATTTTAAAATAGTGCTGCTCGTTTACCCCAGTGGTTCAACACAAAAATACATCTTATTGTTGCTTTTACGATATGACCCTAAAGCATTTGGTTACACGTAGCTGTAAGAAGCAAACAAAAACCTCAGCCTCTGTGACTTTTACATGGAGGGTTGCAGAGTTTTTATTTAGTTTTTTTGTTAATGATTTTGGTTTTTAACTTTTAAATGTACTGCGTGATTCCTGTATCTGAAAACAAACTCACCCTCTGCCTTTTACTCCGTCTTACATGCAGCATGGCAAGAGAATAGCGTTGTGTGAGACGACTCGTTTGTATCCTTGAAGAAAAGAGACCGTTTAAAAGCATTCCTTTATTTTCATAATTTACTCTTTCTTAGCGCTAACGCAACAATATTTAAATAAATGAAAAACCTTTCATAGAAACAGAAAAAAATGAAAAGAAACTATTAAACTACACATCATCAGTCATATCAATTAAATCCCATTGAATAAGTTCACTACATTCAGTAAGTGCAATAAATATGCATTTGTGAATGCAAATCATAACCGAACACACGCAGCTTAAGGAACTCCGACAAATCTAACTCCTCACAGTATAAACAAACATTTCAGCACACTCGGGACAGACAGGTACACGGTGCAAGTTAAATAACTAATAACACGGTACTAAATAATGACTTCTATGTCAAATGAGTTAGAGAGAGATAGAGCCTGCCTGCGCATCCACACAGGGGTCTTCAATGATCCTGATTAGACCTCAGAATCGACAATATACAGTATTGTCAAGGTTTTTACAAGACGTAACAGTAACCAAAACTAACACTAACTTTAAGAGGTTAAAGTCTTCATTATGCACCAGAAGCAGGCACTTGTATCCCTTGTAACTTGTAACATTCTGAATCATTGCTGGGTTCATGAACATTTCAATTTCTGATTGTCTTTCTCTATAATTCCAATTTTTCATGAATTTTCACTGTTTGTTCCTAATGATTCATACAAATGTTTTTTTAATTAGCGCCTTTTAAAAATACCAATGTATCAGGGGCCTGGTGGACCAGTCGAAAGCACTCATTTCCACCTACGCAGTTTTGAAAGATGCAACCGTACATTTATTGAGTTAGTGTTTGCCACGAGTCCTAATTTAAAGTATGACACACATGGGTTAAGGTCAGCAGTCACTTTGAAGGGCACAGCACATTTCCTGATGTGCTCTGTCGATGATGTATAAATATTTTAATTTAACACAGTTTGGAAATTAATTTCCTGTAATTTGCAGCAGAGAAGACCAAAACTCCACATACATCAAAAACCTTGATGTGGTCATTCATGAAGGAGCAGATGAAGAAGTAACTGTGGCCGTAGCCCAGCTGCAGTCTGATCACAACAGAGATTTTCTTCTCAGAAAATTCCAACAATTACTTTCCCTGTACGTTCCTGAAATAATATATATAATAATCTGCAAAGAAATAAGGTGTGTTACAGGTGCAACAAAACAAATCAGACTGTGATGGATGTCACAACCGGATCCAAGTTATTTAACCGTAACTGATGCAGTTAATTCCATAAACAAGCATCAATTTTCTGGGGAGCATAAAGATTGGACTGGAAGCAATGGAAAAATGTCATGTGGTCTGATGAGTCCAGATTGACCCTGTTCCAGAGTGATGGACATATCAGGGTGAGAAGAGAGGCAGATGAAGTGATCACCCATCATGCCTAGTGCCGACCGTACAAGCCTGTGGGGGCAGTGTTTCGATCTGGGGTTGCTTCAGTTGGTTCAGGTCTAGGTTCAGCAACGTTATGTGCCCAAAAAATGAGGTCAGCTGAAAACCTGAATGTACTGAATGACCAGGTTTTTACATCAATGGATGGCACGGGTGTATTCCAAGATGCCAGGATTCATCAGGCTCAAATTGTGAAAGAGTGATTTAGGAAGCATGAGATGTCACTGAGACAGCACGCTATCTTTTGAAGCACACATAAATAATGTCACCCGGTCTGCATACTTTCACCTTCAGAATATTCACCGACTTCGCCCGTCACTCACACGGAACATTCTCATCCACTCCCTTATTACATCACGTATTGACTTCTCTTTGGTTTCCCCCCTCAAATGTCTCCATAAACTTCAGCTGGTCCAGAACTCTGCAGCCTGCATCATTACCAGAATTCCTTTGACCATATGACTCCGGTTCTTCAACAGCTCCACTGGCTTCTTGTTAAAAATCGCATTGATTATAAGATTCTGTTTCTCACCTTCAAGGTTCTTCATGACCAAACTCCTCCGTATCTTTCTGACCTGCTACACCCTCCTGCTGCAAATCATTACACCATCTGCCCGTCTGACCACCACGGGATCTAGAGCTTTCAGCCGCTCTGCCCCCAGCCTCAGGAGCGCTCTCCCATAAGACATCCGCAATATTGACTGTATCGCTTTCAAATCCTGACTCAAAACACACCTTTTCAAACTAGCACACTCAGTTTGATTCTACTAAATCCCACACTCTGTTGGTTTTTAAAGTCAGTATTCTGTATTGTTTTATTCTATTTCATTATTGTTTATTGAGGTTTGATACACTGCTGTTTGAAAGGTGCCTATAAATAAAATGTATTATTATTATTTATTTTCTTCATACATGGATTGCTCACCACCAGTCCAGACCTGAACCCCATTGAGAATATTTGAGATGTGCTGGAGAACACTTTATGTAGCTGTCTGACTCCCCCATCATCAATACAAGATCTTGGGGAAAAATTAATGCAACTCTGGATGGAAATGAATGCTGTGACATTTATTGTGATATTGCACGAGCATTATGTGGCATAAATGATGCCACGGTGAACACGTCCTGTAAACAGAACTAAAGGTGGTCCAACAAAAAATTGTGTAGGACTTTTTTGGGGCCAGAATGTGTATATTAGACACTCTTTATAAAAGAAAAACACGGATATATGTGATACGAAATCACAGAAGAACACATTTTATTTTGAAATATGTGTGACAGGAAGTAGTATTCTCACACATGTGTAGAATCAGTCGGGGACAGTGGACTTGTCAGTCAAAGTCACAAGTTCCCAAGAGGAGTTTTAATCAGGCCTTAGGTGAAACACCTGTTCCATGAGTGTGTGCGCGCGTGAAGGAGCTTTGACGTCATGAAACCACATAAAGGGTTCACACTAATGTGCTACTGTTGTGTGCTTGGACGTGATCAGTGATGCTATCTGTGGCTGCTGTTCTCGAGTCAGAGCTGGACAGGCTTAGAAGGACAGTGCAGATTGAATCATGGACTTGATTAACTGTGGCTTGGCCTGGCACAGTTTAGTCAACAGATGTTATGGTCCATTGACTGCTCAGATTTTGTCCTTGCACCTTTCTGCCATATCACCATCTGCCTGCCAACACACAAAGTACCTCAGTCTTAAATGTCCAACTGGATTATCAGCTACTGTTGTAACTTTGTCCTACAGCGCTAACAGCCACTTCCTTCATTTTGCATCTTTAGACTTTGATTTGAAGTGGGATGACTTGTGCTATTCCTATGATTGTCAATTTCATGTCTAGTTCTTCAGTTTTAATATGCTCGGACATTTTTCATATCTTTTGTAATTTAATGTTTAAGTTTGACCTTTTACACAGGTCTTACATTTCACTTTAGTGTCCTACACTCTGATTCTGTTTTCAGCTTTTTGTAAAGTCCTTGGTAACACCAGTTTAGATAAGTGCCGTATGAATTGTATTGCAATATGTGTAAATATGCAAAAACTGGAACTGAAATTCAACCAAACCTTTAGCCAGCTTTGGCCAGAATATGCACCAACGTCTTTTAACACAGAAGAACAACTATATACATGTTAGGGAACAATGGACTGGTTAACCTTTTAACATCTGCTCTTTTCAAAAACGAAATTAGAGTTAGGGTTAGGATTAGGATTAGGATTATAACTTTCTGTGTTTAACATGTGCACAACACAACCTAAACTATGTCATTTTAAAAAGGGCTCAAATATAACACTAACCCTATAAATGGGTCACCAGTAACCAGGTGGACGTCAGGAGCTCTAAAGATGTCTTCTGTTAGTATTCTTTCACAATGAGGGCGTATATGACGCAAAACCACCGAACCTGGTTTTCATACCATGGGGGGAGTAGGATACATGCTACTACAATGGATAACTAGTGAATAACTGGTATTAAGGTCGAGATAAAATTGTCACATTTAATCTATTTTCAAAACAAGTGCTTCAGTGGTGTTTTATGAACATCTTCTGAGAACCTCCTAAACACTAATAGACCCTAATCATCCTATGTGATGCCACAAAAGAGAACTTGCTGTTTGCTAAGAACAATAAAGACAGTGAGAGATTAAGCTGCATTGATAAGGATCATATAGAAATGCCGTGCTTGTAGCGTTTACTTGTGTGCATGTGTGTGACCCTCTCTCCTCCTCGAAGCGTAGTAGACATACATGTAGCTGCATCGAGCCATCCAAAATGTGTGGTATGACAGAAACATCATACCACACATTTTGGATGTACTCAGCCAGCAGCATTTAAAGCTGCAGTGCTTGACAGGTTTTTGGTGTCATTGGGCACCATCATATTGTAATTCAAGTGGTCTGAGCTAATCACAGGTGTCAGGTCATCTACCTTTATATTTACTCCTTTAATTTGGACCGAGAAGAGAGACCTGCAGAAGGATAGTGTGTATTTTCAGTTTTAAAGATTGCCCAGGGACGAGCTAAAAGGTTCTTCACTGCACCACTTCCCACTGAATCTCCTGAGCTATTTCTGAATTATTATTTGAATAAAGGGGATAAGAGTTTTACTTTACACAGAGAGTTATTATTAACAAAGTAAAATAAATACTTCACTAGTACATTCATACATCTGTGAAGCACAGTCTCACATGCAAGCAGTTTAAATTGCATTATACAGCGGTAAATCAATGAAAAGAACAGTATATATTCTTTTCATTTTCACTTTTCAACAGTTATTTACGGTTGCTCATGCTCGATGCAAATAAACATTAAATCATACTTTGATCATTCCATTTGACACGCACACTGCATTTAATATTTGATATTTCCACTTAATTTGCTGAGCTCATTGCTCATATCTTGGTTTTTGTTTGGTTTCCTGGGTGATTTGATATTGTGAGATCTCTCATATCTGTGAGATCATACTGTTAGATATCTCACCATTAAATCATCATCTTTATTTGATCACGGCTTCTATTAAATAGATCATTTGAAATTTGTGAATTGCTTGTTTTGATTACATGCCATCTTGGTATTGACTCTAAATTTGTTTTTTTTGTTTTTTTTCTTAACAAACATCTTCTGCTAATGTTATGCATAAGAGTTATTAGCCATTTGAGCCACCATCTTCTTTAAACGTCAACTGGAGAACTGCAATACAAAAGGTTTTCAAGTCAAATGATGCATAAGCACAAGACGATAACAGTAAAAGTAAAATAGAGTGAGGCAACAAAAGGAAAGTGTAAGGAAGAAAAGAAACAGCAATAGTTTTGCTTCTGATAAAATGAAATTCTAATCATGGAGCAACAAGGCCATGGAGTGACATGTTTTGATTATCACACTGATAGGTGGCCTGCTGCGAGACCTCACAATGAATCAGGGAGATCTCATGTTTAAATGTATATATTATTGAAAATAGAAGGAGGGAGTGTTTGAAAAGAGAATGGGAAGAATCAGTGGAGAGCATAACAAAGCGAGGATTGCTGGAGATTAAAAGAATGTCTGGAGTTTGGGCGTGTGAAATGATGACAGAAAAATGTCAGTCTCCTCTGCATTTTGTGGCTCGCATCATATCCTAACATGGCTGTCAGGCTTCAGGGAGAATGGAGGCTTCTTCGTCTGAAGCTCCTGAAAGTTAAATCAGAAATCACAGAATACCTCAACTCGCAGCAAAAACCATCAAGAGCCTCTCGTCTGCATACCGAGCGGACCGGAGGAGGAGGGAGGAGACGAGAGAAGAAAGATGAGGAACTTGACGGAGGGGGAGAAAAAAAAAAAGCCTGTCTCACTAAATGACGTGTTGTATGCTCTCGCAGCATGTCCACAACAGAGTGAATGACAAAGAAAAAACAACGTTACGAGAAAGTACATTTGTGAGAAGTGACACTAAGATGAGAGAGATGACAACAAACACTCAGATGTGAATAAATTATCACAAATTGTCAACTGTCTAGTGTTTGCTAACACAGTGCAATGCTTGAATATTTTGGATTTTTTCATTTGTAAATTTTGTCACACATGCGTGTCGGCCTTGTTAGGACATCTCATGGTCTGCTTGTCAGGCTCAGAGCCACTTGTAGTCTTTGTCAAAATTTGCTCAGAATCCATTAGAAACAGTTGTTTGTTAGCGTTGAGCGTAAAGAAAAACTAAAGTTTAACCTGTACAACCGCTCATAATTCTATTGATTATGATAATATGCTGTATCAGTGGCTGAGACTAAGATGCAAACCAAGAAACATGAGCATAGAATGAATGGAATTGATTATTTAATACACTGCTAACCATTCATTTTACAGGAAGATCGTAAAATAAGTTGTGAGAACTGTGGAGGAATTAAAGGGTCAAATCTCTATTAGAAACTTGGTCTGTATTTACTGTGATAGCAGAGGCAGAGTTAGACGTTGTAAACATTCAGGGCTTAGCCCAAACCTATGTAGTCCAAGGACGCACTATAGAAGATAGAATGACGACATGAATAAAGAAATATTCACACTATGCTAATTTAGTCACACGTTACATAAAAAAAAATTATCCAGTGCATCATTTATTGTGATACACCAATCTGACAGTTTTATAAAAGTGAAAATTAAAGCACCAGGGAAATGACTTGAGCTGCTGTGAGCAATAGAAATTCAGCTCCAATCTCATATCATTTAAATGAATAAAAGTGAGTGATATTCATATGGAATGATAAATGTCATTTTCACCATCTGCATAGTTTTAATAAGATGTTTTATAATATAATCTTCTACATCTTCAGAACAGATAGAAAGTTGAAATTACTTTAAAAACCTAAAAGATTTGGAGCTTCTGAGAAGACATTTGGGACTCGAGCCCCAGACGCCACCCCCTGCTCCGCCTATGTGTGATACAGTATTTAAACAAACATTTTGGATAATAACTATATATCCGTGACCTTAATTTTTTTAGTCTTTCCGTTCCTTGCACCCTTGAGTCTGCTTTTAGTAATTAGCACCAGTATTCCTCTACTGGGTGAAGTGGGCCACATTCAGATAAACTCTATAACTCTGTGTTAAAAAAACTAGGTCTTATTCATACAAATTGGGCTTATTTGGGAAAGCAGCCCAGCTGCAAAACAACACAGAGTACTTATGGAGCAAAATTACTTGACTTGGTTAAACTTTCAGTGCTATGTAAAATAATTGCCCCAGGATTACTTTCCCAAATTATAAACCCTGTCTCAAAGTATTATCTATCTCACTTTTATTTTGTTGTTTGAGAAGCCTTTAGATTTAACGATTTGTTTCAAACAGTACTTTCTGGAATGTATTTTTCTCACTGGTACCTGAATTAACACACCCCCGCAAACACAACCCAATGCCACATTTGTTGTTTTCCATTTAATTGGCCTCAACTGATACTCGTCAGTGAATCAAAAATATCCCAAAATCAAATCTGGTAAACATGTTCATAATCTGCAAAAATACCCTGCCTGCAACCATGTGACCTGCAGTTCAAAAGATGTATCCATGCACGGAGCAGCCTTAGATTTAAGAAGGTCCGTCAAAGGTGCAATAACAGTCGAAAAGTTTCTACTGAATCCCCTGTAGTACCCAGCTAAACCCTGGTGGAGGATACTGGTCAAATCCACACACTTTTGTCCACAAAGGGCGTCCTTCACCCTGTCCAACTGGTCGGCCAAGATATGTTACTGTAGCTCAAGTGAACTGACTCTTTGCCAAGTTTATTGTAAGACGTGCCTCAGCCAAGTGGTGGAACAGTGCTTCTACGGGCTCTATGTGGGAAGACCAAGTGTCAGACTACCTCTAAATACACCGCACAGCCTTCCAAGTTACCCACCACTCTGTTCATTAAGCACTGGAAGGTTGCCGGTGCATTATGCAACCCAAAAGACATGACCAAAAATGAACAGAGCTCAGCTCAAGTTATGAAAGATGCAATTTCACAAGCCTTTTGTGACAAAAGGACCTGCCAATATCCATTTAACAGGTTGAATTTGCTGATGTATTTTGCACCACCAACAAGGTCAATGCCGTCATCCATCCGTGCATAAAGCATATGAATTGGGTGGGAGTATTAGGGAGTATTATCTGAATTAGAGTAGTAGACGAGGCAACTCATTTAGACTAAATCCTATGCTTTCATGTGTGACTTCTTGTGCTGACAGCAATAACCATAGTAAACCTTAAATAACCTAACCATTTGAAGCTTGGTGACTCTGGACTGTTTTCAGGATACTGAAGATAGAAATAAATTGACTGAGAGCACGCACAATAGACTTTTCTGAAAGCATAGTTCATGGGTATGCCGCAGGATATGTAGTACTTTGGCACATCTGTCAACATATACACTGCACCAGACTTTGAACGAGGAAGACAGCCAACACAATCAATAATTAAGTGTTCAAACGGCTGGCTAATAGCCAGAATGGGACACAGAGGGATTCGGCTTGCCAGTTAGCTGACAGGTGTGACATGGTTTGAAATAATCTGCATAATAATAATATTACGGTTTTCTGAATACGAGGCCAAAAGAAATGCTGCATTGTATGTTTTACCAACACACATATGATCTGACTGATCATGTGCCACACACAACACAAAATCGCAGAATTTTGAGGACATCACAATCTGGTAAACTGGATCTGCAACAAAACCCTTGCAATGTTGCAACTACTTCCTCACCAGCACCCTTTTGAATGAAGTAGCCTTGCACATGATCTCTCACCTCCTCTGCTGGGACAACAGATTCGAACACCTCTTTCAGCGTGGGTCCACCTCACTGAGACGGACAAGGATAAGGAACAACCAGTACCAAATCCAGAGTGGATCACCTCAGGAAACCGCTTTTCATACGACCCAGTGGCACCAGAACAAACACTGGCTGTGTTGGCCAATCAGCCCAGACACGTGCCCCCGCCATTCCATTTCCTGGGATCAGCGTAATACCATCAACAGGTAAAGCAGGGCGCACTGCCATTCTAACCTTACTTTCAAACAAGTCTGAATGTAATACCAAAATAAACAACACCATATCATTTGAAGTAAAAGGCAGGTGATAGGAACTCAAATCTAGCTTAACAGATGGAAAATCATAACTGGGTTGATAAGAAATAAGCAGATTGGAGAACGCCAGTGATTAAAGTGAGTAACCAATTCACGAGAAAATTCAAGGTACAATTTATCTCCCTTTTTTCTCGCTTCCAAACCACCGGTGGTAAGCCTCAGGTACTAATTTATAAGGTGTCAGTACCACTCCTTTTACCTTGGCGTGATCGTTACTGTCAACTGCAGTTAATGCGGAAAAAGCCTCTGCAGCAAGACTGCGTGGTCGGAATCAACCCAGTCCCTGACGTCTGCAACTTAACCTCAGCCTCTGGCTTTCTAAGTCTAATTTAGCCATTTCTGTTTGCTGCCTCATTTTTTCTAGTGCCAGTGCTTTATCAGTTTCTCCTTGATGTCTTTTCCTTTTCCATTTCCAACTTTTTTTCTGTCTCTAATTACATGCGCAATTTCAGCAACTCTTTCTGCTAATCAAACTTTAAAGCAGAAGCAGGGAGCGAATCCTGCGAACAACCAGCCCCAGCCATATCAACAGAAATGGGTGACGTTTGTGCGGATTTCAAAACTTCAGTATCATATATGTTAGGAAACTAGTGGCGGGTTTGCCCAAAGTCACAGAAGTAAATACTGAACCCATTTTGTCACGTCATCCAACATTCTAACACTAAATTGGCATTTTTCAGACAGACAGTGCGTCCTTCAATGTTTATGAATTTCTGCCAGATTAAATCTGTGGATATTATATTTCTTCATGGAGGAAAAAGTGACAGAGCATCATTCAGGCATGCTCAGGTAGCACTACATATATGACGCACTTGTAAACATATTTATGGGCTTTTCAAATTTTTTCAAATGTCTTTAAAACACTGACACCATTGGTGCGCGACATAGAACTTGAAAGCTGAGGCAGTCCTTCAAGCCGTCCAAGGTCGCATTCCTGGTCAGACTGTTAAAAGAATTTGGATGTGTCTTTGTTCTGGCTCAGGAACACACACTCTCATGAGATCTGGTGCCACATCTACTTAAACATAAAAACAAGTGTGTTTCCTTCAAGCTACATAATGCTATTCACCAGTAAAATATATGATATAATTATTGTATTTATTATTGTAGTGTATATCATTTCATACTGTTGGCGCAGCTTGCAGTGTGTTAGCTTTTTTCAGAGGATCTTTGGGTTCCCATCTTTGAAATACCTGACACATGTTACTCTGCACTTATTTATATTAGAAAAATTGGTTGATAAGACTAGACGGGCAGTCAATAATTCAGCAGAGTTCAAGGAAAGGTCATAAATCAGTACAAACTACAAAAATACATTTCAGAGTGTGCTTTCCAAACTCATCAATAATCACAGAGATTGCAAGTTTCATTTGAGTCACTCACTGAACAAGCTGATTTCCCTGTCTGGTTAAAGGTTTTATCAATGTTTTGATTGTTTGAGGGCCACTGCTTTCCAAAATCAATTAACAAAGTCCCTATAGGGTAATATGCAAAACAGTATGCAAAACAATAAATTGCACAGGGACAGTTAAAACTACGGCAAGTATGTGTTTGATTTTCCTGATTAACGTAAGCGAGAGAACCCGTTTTAGTCAATATGCCATTCTTTTTTAAAATGATTCACTTTCGTTTCTAATTCCCCGTAATAATCACACATTTTTCAATCTTCCAAAATTCCTACGTGCTCTTTTCCTTCTCTGCGATGGCTCTTTCCCAAGCGGTTTGGGATCGCTGTGTTTCACTTGTCTGGTGATAAGTGTTCTGGTGTCGGTGGCTGCAGTTAGCCAGGAGCCCACAGCAGCACGCCTGCTAATTAAAGACAGCTAATGAACGACGGCATTAGCATATCAATAAAGGCTCCCGCTCCCTCTGCCCGGCTTCGTGGCTGCTGAGTTGTCCATGATGCTGTGTCCGTGGCCAACTGCACTGAGCCAGTTTATTCAGAGGAGGGAAAAACTCTGACAAATTGTTCAAACATAACTAAAGCAAAAGTCCTTATTACAGTAAGTGGGAGGTCACATGATGTATGACTTGACCTTCCCTAATCTCTGTTTTACATATTGCTGCTTCATACATTTAAATATCCCAAATAGCTTAACTGAGATTATTGCTGTTTCTTGTGGCTATGGTAATTAAAGTATTAAGTCTTGTGTTTTTTTTTATGGATACTTTATCTCTGTTGGGCAGTGCCACGCAGAGCTGTGGTAGGTAAGTAGAAATCAAGCAAAGAAATAAATTCACTACTAAGCATTTATCTACATCTGGTTCACTGCGTCGATGGAGACATTTGAACTTAAGCCTTCACTTTTACACCTGCTATGAACACGAATTCTCGTTATTTTGATCCTGCTAACATTTTGATCCGAGTTTGATATGCAAATTAGGTGGGCAGTCTTGTCAACAAACATTATGCATCTCAACAAAGAGAAGTGATTCAAGACAGTCTATGTCCTTGCAGGATACATTATGAATGATCCTTATCCGTATCAAAGGTAGGATTAAGGTCAAAAATCAGTAATACACCATAGGGATGGTAAATAAAAAGCAAGACTTCTTTGCATTGTCCTTTCATTGTTGCTTGATATAGAATAATGCAAGGGATTGCATCATGAGTATGCAGTCACCCTGTGATGCAAGTCTTTTTAAAGTGCTATTTCACAAGGCCATGGAAACTCATTGATTCACTATGTGATCCACTTCTCCACACAACCTAATGTCAAGAGCTGTCACTCTGGGGATAAACACTTTGAACCTGAATTTGTACTGCACTGGTTGAGCCTCAGCCTATTGTGAATTGTGTAGCTCATCTGATGTAAGCCTATTCACAGACATCTGTTGTCTGAGACAGAGACTTTTCCTGCTTAGAAATGTCACAGCAAGTATTTCTGAGTTCTTTTCCGTGTTTGCCCATCAGAAAGGTCCAGTATTGAAGTTGGTGAGTTGAAAGCATTAACCTGCTTCCTTTAAAAATAAAAATATATTTTTTAAAGCCTCAAGGACGCTACAGTGTAATTGCTGCATCTGTCTGCTGCTAATTTGGTGGAGGGATAACAGAGCTGAACTGTTCTGTATGAGGTCAAAGAGAAAGAAAAGACATATGAGTTTATTAAAGCTCCTCAGACTCAAGAGCCTTAAGAAAGGTAGTTGTGGTGTGATGGAGCTGAAGATGAGAAGTAAACAAGATAAACACACAGTTCTTAGATTCGACTCAAGCAACTTGAAACTTTGTTAGTTTTAAGAGGGTTTATGGGTAGAGTGTCCCTCGGGCCTGGTTGAAGCCAAGTCATCAGCACTGAAAATTCAATGAGTGGCACTTTTTTTTTCTTTTTTTTTGCCGGTCCCCCCCTTTTTTTTCTTTTTTTTTTAAGCCTGCAGAGGCCAATGGCTGCCAGGACGCTGAACTACAAAGGCTGACCCAACGTCCTGTGGAGAGGATGAACAGTTATTAATCTTTTAGTCGCATGATTCTTGGCATAAACCAAGAAGGGTAAAAAAAGAAAAACTGTGATGATAAAACACTGAATTAATTAGCCACTTTAATTGTGTGTTCTCCAACTCCTATTCTCTGCGGGCATAATTAAGATGTGTTTATTTGGACACAGTTTGCTCTTCAAGGAGGTAACATAGCTAATTGGTATTATACTCCAGTCACACGTACATTGCAATTATATCAACTGGCTGCTGCTGCACAAGCCACTGTGTAGAGCTGGCATCTCCAATTACTGATTTAAAAGATAAAAATTAGGACATATTTAATGGATTTGTAAATGCATAACATTTAAAAGAGGATGTTCAGGGGAATGGAAGTTGGAGTGTGGTCTCCTGGGAGAAGGGAGGGGGTGGAAAATTCAATTGGCTCCTTCACCCACAACGTACTCCTCCAATCAGTTCCACTGATTCTCTCAATGAGGAAGCTTGGGTGGGTGGGATTAGAAACTGGTTCATTTTCTACCTGATGATGTTGCATAATTATACCCTTCATTAACAGATTACACCCAGAACACCACAAGGCTTTTTTTAATTTATTTCTTTCCTCCTCAGATGTGCTGCAGTCCTAAACCCCCGTTTCACTGTGACACCTCAGCTTATGGTTTTCTGCAGAGAATAGCTTATCAACTTTTCATTTCCCTTTCAGCTGTTTTCCAAAAGTCGAACATTTCCTGCACCTACAGTATATTAAATAACCAGTTGTTCCTCTGGGTAGGTGACAAGGATATGAGTAGATTTTAAGAAGGTGATATAGGGTCTACCTTTGGTCTCGAGGGAGCATTAAAGTACCAATAAAGCTGCTGTTGATAGATCTTTAGCTTATGTAAAGTGATGTAGCCTATTTCTGAGTGAAACTGAATGTCTGTATGGGGAGGTGCAACTACTAGAGGGATTTTATTAGGCCCTTAATTTTTTTTTTTTATATTAAAACTTTTTTATTGCAGATTTTACATAATTACACACACACAAAAATAAATATATTTCAACATTTATGCATGCATTTCTTTTAATCTCACATAGTGTTTTAACAGGAACACATACATACACATTTGAACCTGTACAAGCTTGACAGCTCATACGTTTTAGTCTATTTTGATGTAAGAAGACCAGCAGTGTTCTTGCTATTCTATGAGAGGAGGGAAAGGTGTAGTGAGTCCAGAGAGGATGTCACTGTCTCCCATATGCTGCCCCCACCTCTATCCATACATGACAGGGATGCTGCGGCATCTTCCATGCTGATGAGATTTAAAAAGTCCTCCAACCATTTTTTTTTTTTTAAATTGAAACAGTTATCTTTTATGACTTTCCAAATAATAAGGATTGTGTGTTTTGTTGCAGCCTGATGATCATCATCGTAATCATATTGGTGAACTATTTAAATTGAAGATGAAGCAAACAAAACAAACGTTGTTGAATTTTATATAAGAGTAACCTAAGTCTCTGCATTCCATACGACATTGTGGGTGAACGGTTCCATCACTGAACCTGTGGGATACTTTTGTTTGTTTTCCAGTTTTCAGTCACAGTGTTTTTAAATGTAGTGACTCAGACTAGTTGTTAAGGTTTAGGTTTAGGGTTTAAAGATCAGTTTGGGATGAAGCAGACCCTTTCACCGTGTTAACGCCACGTGTCAGAAAACCTTTCTGCTGGAAGCTTTTGCACTTGGTGCAAATTTCATACAATTGATACGTGCTATGCCTACGTCCTCCCCGGGCGTAAATAGCACAGTTGGCCGTGGACACACGGGCTGGTGAAATCGACTCATAACTGCTATTGGTTAGACATTAAAACAACAGTTTATGTGTGAGGGCTTTTTCCTGTCTTATAGTGTAATGTGTACTGTTATTGTATATTTCTGTTTTTCTTATTTGTAACATTAATAATAAAAAACATGCATTTGGTTTAAAGAACATTGCACTTCCAAACGTTTGTGTTTGTGAGAGGGATCAGATAGAGACAAATGAGCCACTAGTTACCAGTACAGACCAGAGGAAGAACAGTGTAACTGCAGGAGGAACCTTGTTGTCCAAAAGGACTTACTGATACTTTCCTGTATATATTAGGGATGGGAAGAATAAACGATACGCAGCGCTGCATCGACGTAAGTGTTTGCGATGCGGTTGCCCGAATTAAAACACTCACGGTGTGAATGCCCAACGGTCTGCCTCTCCCGCCCCTTCCGATTCAGATTCAGCTACTAGCCCCTTGCACGAAAACTGGTGAGCAAAGTATCGCAACATTTTTTTCATGCCCCGCTGGCCAACAGCTCTGCTCGTTCTGAGGCAAATTACAGACGCCATCGCCTTCTTCATTTGTAAAGATATCCAACCTTACAGTGTTACGGAGAAGGAGGTTAAATGTATTGTGTTTGCAGCAGCTTGTGACTGTGAAAAACATTTTATATAACAAATGAAAGCAGTTTGTGAAAGGTTTTTTTATTTTTTTTTCCGATCACATAGAAATAGCACCACTGTTATAAAAGTGTAACCAGAGACAGCACTTAAAAATAAAAGTAAACTATTTGTACAATGCTGAAAGGCATAGCACCGTATTGTCTTGCATCGCATCGCATCTCATCGCATCGCATCGTGCTGAGTCAAATATATTTTTATTTACCATTTTTGTGTATACTTTGACCACTGAAGACTTTATTAATGATGGCAGCCTTGATCAAACAACCCCCACATGTATGCACGGCTTTTTTCTCCTTGAGCTTCAGCTTAATTGACACAGTCGTACTCTCAGCTTCACAATAGAAACAAAGAAGTAAACTAATTAGAGCACAAATCCCACAGAAATATCTGTTGAAGAGATAATTTGTCTCAGCTCTAAGTATTTCCCATCATGTGCTGTTCTTTGGCTTGAAAACAACGGAGACAGTTCTTTTCTTTCTTTCTTTTTCTTTTTTTCTTTTGCAGCTGAAATGTGTTTTTTGCGACTCCACCGTGATCGCCTGTTGCACCATCTTCAGTCGCTGAGCAGTTAAAAATACAATTAGGTGGAGAGGTGGATAGGAGGTAGATGTTCCCGTGCGGAGGGAGTTTTTGTTTCTAAACTTATTACCTGTAGTGAGATTTGATTTTTGAAAGCCAGAAACCTCTGCATCAACCTGCATAATGATTGAGCCGTTGGTATTTATGAACAATAATATGAGCGAACCCTCAAAGATATTGTTATGCTTTGATATGAAAAATGATATCAATCATAGGGTTGAGGCAGACTTTATAAGCTTTAATACTTCTCTGTTTTATATATTTGTGAGAATTATGTGAGAGATATAATTTACTTGGTAGATGTGTTTTCTCTTTTTGTACACAGACTATGGGTAATTTAGTCTCCTGAGGTGATATTAAAAGAAGCTAGTCATTGATTTATTATGAGAATTGAAAAAAACTCTCCAGAGTTTATCTTGTAATGTATTGACAAAACCACAAGGCCTCTACTTGAAGAGGGGATTTCTGTTTGCTTGATCTTTGCTTTTCTTCTTTGCTCTGAAGGTTGCGCAATGTACTTTTTAGGAAGGAAAAAAAAAGACTTGCAAGTTATTTCTAAACTGATTGCTAGTGCATATGTAAATATACTGTAATTAGCCCACAGAGGTCAACTTGGTGCAGCAGCGCCTGGAACATGCATCTCAGTGTTATAAACATGGCTGGGGAATTGAGCAAAAATAGTGAAACAGTGGTTGTTTCACTTTGAAAATGGATGTAGTCCTCCTCTGGAGACTCTTTTAATATTTAATGCAAATTTGATATCATAGACTTTATTTTTCCCACTTTCATACTCGTCCAAGAAAAAAAAAAAGAAAAAAAAAAAAGACCCAAAATCCACAGTGCAGATTGAAGAAAACTCCTGAACATATTTTAAATGAAGCGACTCGATGGAATGACATCTGGATAAAGATAACAACTGTTTAAAGCTTTGAACGCCCCAGTTTGAACATCATAGCTCTTCTTTTTTCTTACATATCATCTGCTTCATCTCCCCGCAGCCTTTGTCTCGCAGTATATTCTCAGTTCTTCAGTCGACCCGACTCTCACACCCCACGCTCCTCTTCCCCACTACCAACTACTTGCTTTTTTGGAAGAGAACATATATCAGGCCAGCCGATCTGTCTCACTGATAACGACCAGATGATATTGCACTGTTTATTACCATGGTAATGAGGAGCCACACTTAGAGAGGATAGTGAAGGATTTCATTAATTGTCACCATGGCAACCTGTCTATTAGCTGTACAGGACACCGAAATAGTTGTAAATAATGTTGGGAGGGCTTCCTTTCAAAAACAATAGCAGAGGAGCAGCCGTCTTGCTCACTATGATTTATTCAGTGATTCTTTTAAAATCGGGCATGTTCCCTGTTATTTTTCATTCTCAGAATGACAGTATGCGATTAATTGAACTTAACTGGGATAGCGGCGTGAAAGAGCCTGTGCAGAGGCAGTAATGTGGTTGAAGTGTGAAGCCTTTCAACTGAAGGACAATAAAGATCAGCATCAGTCTCCATGGCTGGCCCACTTTGCTCTTTACGAAAAGAGCTTTGCAACACTATTGTATGCATCGCTCCGCGCACATAATACTCTTCTTTACAGATAACACCTCTGCTCTTCTTTATCTACTCCCTCTGTCCTGGTTCAACTCCATTCAATGTCCTATTCCAATCCTTTTTCAAGCACTCCTACTTTGTCTCCTTTCCTCTTATCCCACCTCTCCTCCCATCTTTCATAATCTTCTTTCCTTTCCAATCTCCTCTCCTTTTCCCTACTTGTTTCCTGCCATCTGTTTTCATTAACTTTCACTTCCTCTTTTCATACCTTATGGTTTCTCTCCTCTTTTCGCCTTTTTTCCTCTCCTTGCATTTTCTCATCATTGCGACGCCTCGCCTCGCCCTGCCACATACACCCCTACTTTTTGCTGATCTTTTTAATCTTCTTAACCCATTTGCATATTCACGCTGTAATTTTCCTCCCAGGTTGCATTTAAATAATACAAATCCAGTCTATATTTGTCAGCTGTGAGACGATCATATATTTATGAATATAATTGAACACATTCCAGCCGTCAGAAGATGATGCCAAGGGGGGCGTAAGAACAAGGAGTCACATCTGGAGGCCCACTTTTCACAACCTCATTTATTCTCCTCTGAAACCAGAGCATCGCCGCGTGGGCCAGAGTTCGACACCTCACTGTTCAGACACCATTCATGTCTTTTTTTGTTGTTGTTGTTTGCTTCTTCTCTTCTTTAGGTTCTGCTTTGGATTAGTTCACATTTCTGATTATCTTATTATCTAATTAAATGTTTTGTCACACCTCTTGTGTGTGTGTGTGTGTGTGTCTGCAAGTGTGTGTGTATTCTGTTACTCCATTTCTGTATGTGTGTTTGCAAATCTGAGAGGAGGTGGAGAAAGCATAACCCTCAGAGATTGTGATCTGATATGTATCCTTTGAAGCTGTGTTCTTGTAGTAACTGTGGATAATTGATCCATGCCTTTGATTTTAGCTTCATGTCTCTTCATGGGTGAAACAATCATTTCATGAGATGTGTGTGAAATCTGGGAATTGAAGTGAGAGGACATATTAGAAGCTTTGAAGCTGATGCTGAAACGATGATTGCCCTCAAAAGAAGCTTTTTGAGATCATGAATTAAACCTCCAACAATCTTAATCTCTGTGCTCCAAAAAACATGTGCATACATGCTTAGCAGTTTGCACTTACGCTCCATGACACAATTCAATGCACTGTAGTAAAATATACTTTTAGCAACAAGGATGAAAGTCAGTAACCCTGAGGGTACAGCAATAATGATAGCACTTAGAAGGGGCAGCGAGGTGTGTTCAAGATCACATACTCTGAACCAGGGAATCCACTTTTAGGGTTTTTGAGAATCTAAGATATGATTCCATGGTGATTTAGACTCTTTAAAGCAGCACCGAACGACTCTGGCAGAAATAATTGTAGTTCTTCTAGATATCTACCAGGTACCAAGTATCAGGCAAATCCAGGAAAAATAAATAAGCACAATTCTACTTGTTGCATTCTTACTTTGATATATTTGGCTATTAGATGACAATGTGTTTTGCTGCTGCGATTATGAGATGATGAGATGAGATTAACTTTATTGATTCCCCAAGGGAAAAAAAACAAGTAATTTGTACATTATTTACAAAATAGTCATAGAAGTAAGTTAGCAATATACAGTTTGTCAAGTCAAAGCAGTTGTCCAGTTCAGTGTTGAGTCGATCTGCCATTGACTAAGATGTTGGACAGTCTGATGACAGTGGGGAAGAAAGATCTTCTGTAACGTTCAGTCCTGCATCGTAGTGAGGTGAGTCGTCCACTGAAGCTGCTTCTCTGGTTGGTTAGAATGTGGTGAAGAGGATCATCTGAATTCTTGACAATGCCATCCACCTCATTCAGTGTCCATCTCTCCACCACAGTCCCCAGTGAGTCCAGCTTCCTTCCAATCACTGAGCCAGCTTTTTTCCACCAGTTTTTCCAGCCATCTTGCATCATTGTGTTTGATGCTGCCTCCACAGCAAGATGGAAAAGCACACTTGAAACCACTGACTGGTAAAACATGTGGAGCATCTTATTACAGATGACAAAGGACCCAAGAATCCTTGGAGACTTGAGTTTGACATTTGGGTATACAGTTAGATTAGATTAGTCAGTGATCCCAAGTGTCCCAGTCAGTATCTCCAGACCATGGGATTGAAGGCTCAAATTTTAACATTGAGGCTCTGTCAACTTCAGCATTAAATATTATCAATATGAAGGTGAATGGAGAAGTTTTAATTTTGGCCTTTTGACAATCAAACCTCTTGATTGACAAAGACAATCAAGGCACCAAGTTCCCTCGCCCAGAAGAAGGGAAGTTTCCAGCTGGTGGATGTTTTGACGTATGGGAATTTCTTGACGGCATCCATTAATTCATCGGGACGACGGGAGGGTGTGAGGTGCCATCACACACTTTGGGTCTATATGGGCACGAGGGTGGGCCTTGCAAGCGGGGGTCAGGTTGGGTGGGTTGGGAGTATGGATCCAACTGGATCCAACCTCACATGCAGGGCACCCTTTTAGTCTGCACAGTAGGACCAAGGGGGTGGGCCGACCACACTGTTGATCTGCATGCAGGGCAGAGTACCATCAAGTTGTTGGGTGGGAGTATGGTCATAACCTCACATGCAGATCACAGTTTTGATCAGTAAGGGCAAGTGTTGGAAACACTGTTATTATTATTGTTGTACTTTCCTCCTTGAAAAGAAGCAGGTTATCTGCCAGTTAAGACAATGTGGCTTTCCTCATTTTCTTAACTGGCAGATGCCTTTTCATCTCTCTTTGAGCTGAGTTTGAAACTGCAAAGACAACGTGATGATGTCTTCCAAAAGTGGAAACACGTTCTGTCTTAACAAAAGTCCCTGACGCTGTGGCTTGAACAACCCAGCCAAACCAAGGCAGTACATGTTTCACACAGTGTCAAAGAAAAAGATGTCAGTGACACAGACGTGAAACACTTGACCGGACTTATTCACACACACCTTACACTCGTCGGTAACTTCGATCGCTATTATCCAACAGAGAGATATGACATTTGGAGGGCCAAAAGGTGGATTCAAAACCTCTTTGAATCTGAGAACCCAAAGTCATTGCTAGAGTTGCAACAAACACCTGCCAAAGGAACAGAGTTGCAACAGATGAGCAGCAACTAACCTGAAAAGTTTCAAAGAGGTTTGAACTTGAAAATCTGTTTTTCAAATTAGACACACAGCAAAGCTTGCTTACTAATAGAAGGAGTAGGACAAGGGTGGCCAGAGAGTTTTTCTCATATTTTGTTTTTACATTGGTGAAGTTGTTTTTAGCAGGGGGAGATAGGAAACAAGAAAAAAGAGAGGGGAATGACATGCAACAAAGGTCACCGCAACCAGGCAATGAAAATGGAGCACTGTGGTTTTATGGTTGGCATCTAGGCCACCCCATGTCTGTGTTTTTTTAGTCTCATATAGTCTTGGTACATATTTGCAGAGCTGTCAGTAATATGCCTTTTCATTTGTTTCCACCTCACAATATCTGCTCGTGGAAACTAAAGGATGAGTAATGCTATTTAAGCTCAAAGGAGGGGAAAAAATTGTGGTGGTTATGTAATGAAAAAGTGAATGGTGCCTTCAATATTTAATCAAAACAACTTCCACAACTTTGACCAGAGTGGATTTGTAGACTAAATCAAAAACCAATTCAAACACAGTCTCCAGGGTGAAAGTCCTGAGATCTGTAAGTACATTCTAACCTTAACCACCTGTCTGCCACTTTGTGGAGATGTGTGTAAATGTAATATTTTTGAAGATGGCGTAGGTCTACAATATGTCAGCCTTGTGTCCTAGGAATTAATTAAACTATTCATTTGACACAGCAAAATTAAATTTGGATGTCATGCAATGCAGCCCAGATTACCTTTTTTATCAAAATGATTTAAAATTGTTGATTAATGTATCTGACATCTAATAAAATATGGATTCTTGGGGCCCTCTTTTGGCGTTAAAAAAACTACAGTCAGATTTTATTAAAGAGGTGCAGAGCAAAAATTAGCACTAAAAGGTGAGGGCAGTGTTATTTTTTATTGTTATTAAGAGATATGTATCACATATGTATTTGTAGGAGTTTCCCTTTCAGAGCGCAAAATTTGGGGAGGAGAGTATTTAAATGTGTCATGCAACATAATTCAGTAAGGTTTGCGCTAGTTAATTTACTGACTGGCCATTATTTAAAAAAAAAACATGCCATAACCCATTTTGCACCTGGCATGGCTGTGATTATTGCACATGGAGGAGGAGCTGCTGAGAACAGGGAGCAGGTGGAAGAAGAGATATTTTTTGCCACTTGTGCTAATTTATTGGGAATGACAGAAGAAGGCCTTTTCACAACACAATGACTGCAAAACAGTCCACATTTTCACCTGCGGTGTCTCTAGTCCAGAGATTATTCATGGAAACAGTGCGTAGACATACAACATTAACAAATGGTCAGGAGGCTCAACGAGAAGTCAGTAATATACAATAATGTAATGTCATATCATCCTTCACACTGAAAAAAAAACAAAACCTGAAATCTGAGGCTTAATGACATTCAAATTTCCAAGTGTTTTTCAAGGTTCTGTATCCTATACAGACAACATGCACACTGTTTTTAATGATATACTGTATAAAAAATCAATAGCCTATCATCCATATAGAATAAATGCAGGCTACCGGTGAGGTCTGATCACAAACACAAGTGTTGTGGAATGTGGAAGTTAAAATTCAGTGCTACGGCCACCTATAAATGTGATTTGTCTGAGTCTCCTTTGCATCATGCCGTCTTCTTTAATTTCCTTTGTGGAACGTGTCTTTTCCCCTCCCGCATTTACCTCAGTGCCCACAGTGGTGTTTGGATGTCCCTTTGCAAATAGATTGGACACTGCGATTTTAAAGTATTTTAGGCAACTGAAAATGTTACATTCATCCAATAACACCTCCGCTCCTATCACCGAAAACACCTCCTCCTCTTGCCTCTCCTTAGTCTGTGTTGCTGTTTCCTGAGTGAAACACACACATAAAACTTACACTTGCGTTTGTCACACTACATGTAACAAGCTGCGCCTTTGTCGTTAGTAGGATCCACACACCGCCATTAGGTGTGTCTATGCGCAATCTGGCACTGCGCTAATTTGCGCTGCTCTTGGGAGATTGCGTTGGTCATTAATGAACCGGCTGCGTCTGGGTTAATACATTTGTGCATTATTAATCAATCAGGCGCAGAATTGGCCGAGCCCATCTCCGCAGCGAATGTATCCATTCAATTTGCCCACTTTTGTTACATTTTGTACACATCTTCAGCGTCCCTGCACTTGAATGTCGCATTCCGCCACTTCAGAAAATATTTGCTGACAACGTAATTGAGTGAGCAGTTACCTTGCCCGTCAAAATGGAATTGTCCCTCTAATATTATGAATGTAATTTTTTCACGGCAGGGTTGGATATATTAGTATACTTGATACCTTTCACGTACTGACACTCACAAGGTACACACACATACTTGTGTTTTGATAAATGCTCATGGAAAAACACAGATTCAAGTATCCTTGCAAATACACACACACACACAATGCCCACTTATGCTCAGTGATGCAGTGGGCAGAGTGGAGTAGACCCTTGACACTGATCTATAGTCAGCGATTCATTACTTCTTCTAATGAGTGAGGTGAGATGGCTGCTCTCAGAGCAACTGCCACACCACTGCATTGCTGCAGCAAATTACACCCACTGCATTTCAGAAACAAACTGACCCACAGCCTGAGACATAAACAATAAAAAAAAAAAAACACTCTATTTTTATTACCTTCCATGTCTGTTTGCTCAATTAATTCCTCATCTCTTTCTCTTCTATCTCTGTCGAAATGTAAACATGTTGCTCGTTTTTCAATCCGTGTGTGGTGGTGCAACGCTGGCCATTGATCAGTACCGAGAATGCAGTTATAAAGTCGGTTAAGCTGGCAGTCGTCTGGTGACCGGTGAGCCACGTCCTCTGCTACTGCTGGTAATCACTCACTGTGGAATCAACAGATAAGAAAGAGAATAAGCACCTCTTTGTTTATTGAATCTTTAAGGGTTAAGTGGTCACACATACACATGCAGCGTTAAGTCACTACGTATACCCTGGAGCCCTTTTAGCACAGTTACAGGAACATAAACATCTACCTGCAGATTGTTGATGAGAGATGTTTGGATGTAAAAGCAGTTTGTGCACGTACCTGTTTCACATAAGGGGGTTAAATTCAAATTTCAAATTCAAATGAAATAACTGCGTGTTTATGTTTATGTTTATTGCGGGCTCACACTCCCAATATGCTAAATTCATAAATTCAGCTGTCATGCTTCTGATTACATGCTACACCCCCGTGTAAAACAATTGGATGATACACACCAACCACTGGCAGTGGTTGGAGATTGCACAGCAGGAACGTTGCACGTGTACTAATCATGCATAGGTAATTATGTGGAAACCACGATTTGGCAGGATGAAACTGGAAGCTATATTAACGACCTGTGAGCTCAGTGTCAGATGATGAACTAGTATGTACACCGCTGACATTTCACAAAATGTGATGCTGGGATAGCAGCCGTCAAAATATTTTTAATGAGTGTGTTTTTTGCTGTGTGTTAAAGTCGAATGGGCTCACATGTTACAGAGGAACATCCTTCTCCCATATGGAGTAGGCTGAAAATTGATTGTTTTAAATGCAAAGAGTGTGAAATATTCGTACACGGTGTTAAAAGGGACATGTTTTCATTTTCGAAACAAAAAGGAGAACATAAATAAAAGAGTATTATATGTGTTCGCCAAGGTTAATTTAGTGACACAATTATCTATGTAGCTGAATACATAAAAAAAACAAACAAACAAAAAAAAAACAGGAAAACAAAATAGTTTGCTCTTCTCAATTGTCTAAACTTCACGGTCAAAACATACACTTGTTCCTAGGACACGAGCAGAAACAAATATATAATTATATTTGTTAGCACATTGCCCATCTGCTTTGAAACTGCATTCCTCTGCCGCTTTGAAGCACTTTCATTAGAAACTAGTGAATTCGAAGTTTCTTTTTCTCTTTTGCATGTTTTATCAGATCATGCCATTAACTTTGAATTGGTTGCCTTGTTGAAAAATTCTTATGCTTTTTGACAACAAACAACCCAGATGAACCTACATTTTGTCCTTTTCTACAGCAGGAATTATTCCCTCTTGTGTACTGTGTGCTACACTAATCTAAATAATGTGTGTGGGCGTACGTGCACGTGCCTGAAAGGCTGAATGTAGCTGCACTTAACAACCTGTAAAGCGGAGCTTTAAGAACTCCATTTAAGAACCCGTGAGGCTTGAGTGCAATGTTTTTATCATTAATTTTCATTGTGTTTTACAAACCAGAACATGTTGGATCTCCATCACTGAATGTTTTTGGGTTCATAGCCTTGGGGGAAGAAATGTTAGAATTTACGAAACGGATTGAACTAACACCAACAGAAAAAAAGGAGAGTCTAGAGTGGATTTTTTTACTAAAGGATTTCATAAGCTTGAGGGAAGGAGATTTTTCAAGCGGGCTTTTCTTTCATATGAGATAAAAAAATAAAGATCTGAGAGATTGTGTCATTTATTAGAGTTAGATGTGTTTTTGGACTTTAACACCCTGTTTGAATTGTCTAATAAACTTGCACAGGGAGTTAAAATGTACTTTAATGATCCTTTCTTTAAAGTCTCTCCCTTCAAACCAAGTTCAAAAGGTCAGATACACCTTATGTTATCTCTGTACTGACTGTTTACATGGAAAGATTTACCATCACAGAGTTTTAAGCAACAAATAGACACAGCCTTATGAATTGATGTGGTTGAAATGATTCTGTTTTCTCCTATGACAAACCCACCTTTAACCAAATGAAAGATACAGACAAATACAGACCGTATTAACCATACAGAAGCAAAAAGTGGGGTTTTTTTTTGCCCTCAGGCGTGCGATCAAACATTGGCAATGAGTTAGAAATTTAGTACGCCAAGCACAGGAAAACACGTTTAGCCACAGTACAGTGGAAATGCCCTTTTAATGTTAGAAAAACACTATTGCAGACAAAGAAGACGAGACAAGAGGCTGAATGTTTCTGTTCCTTAATAAATCATGTTAGAGCAAAACAAGACGAAAGAAATCTTGAAGTAAGAACTCCAGCAAAGATTTAGATACACAAATCGTGACCTTACTCTCCCTCTTTCTTATTCACGAACACACACACAGCAACACCCAAACTCAAAAGAAAAAATAAAGAACAGATCTGACTTTAAATAATGTCTCTGCAATTCTCATGAGGCCCCAAAACAAAAACATTCATGAATCCTATCATGTAATTTAATATGCACTTTATGCCCAAATAGCAAGTAGTTGGAGCAGTGTGGAAAGTGCAAATTAAAAAAGAATGCAGTGATTTTAAAATGTATTGTATTTCATCGTAGACAGAACACATGGACACGACATATTTCATGTTTTGTCCGGTCAACTTCATTTCATTTGTAAATATACATCCATTCCTCACATTCAGGCGGAAACACATTCAAGAAAAAGTTGGAACAGGAGCAATTTAGGATTAATAATGAGTTAAAACGATTTCATATCATATCCTGAGATTCAAAGCCCAAGTACCGCTTTTTTTCACATGTACTAGAGATATGTCGTGCTCTCAATTACTTGAAGGTTGTTGCATGCCCTGAGTTGCCTCAAACCCAGCTGGATCTGCATCTTCCCGACTGCGTGCTTCTTTTCAGGGATTCAGAGTGTTGCAAGCAGTGTCTGGCCACCCTTGGTCAGTTTTACAAGATATCTTGTTCTAGCATGTGAGCCTGACAGCACAGACGTTCTGATTCACAATGCTCGCAGGTTTTCCAGACTGACTTCCCGCCCATGTAATATGCTGCCTCTGCTGAGTGGTCTTGACCATGTTTGTACCCTGCCTTCAGTCCCGTTTAGACTAGATTTAGCATCTCGTCAAAGGAGGTTAGTTTTTATTACTGTAAATTTGTTTGTTTGTATGAAACTGGGAAGGGTAGGGCATGGGCTAAGGAGGAGAAGATCAAGCTCACGAGATGCACACATATTTACATATAATACATAAGTATTCATGCCAACTTGCTCAAAAAGACAAAAATAAAAACTGTTACAGGAGCCACACAAGTTTATTAAAAGGATTGCTGTGCCTATAAAAAAAAAGACTATAAAAGTCTGTCTTTCTCTCGCATAAACTATTCCCATTTATAGGTACTTTAAAGCTTAACAGGCAATCAGATACCCAAGTGAGCATTTTGCAGTTTTCTGGACAAATAATTAAATAAATGAACTTACGAGTGATCATTAATTAAGCCTGAAGAGATCCTTATCTGTCACAGAAAGGCAGAGAGTGATGTGGCTACGGCTAAGATAACTAGATAACTAGGTTCTGTGAGTCTTCACTAAGGCACAGAAATGCTTTGAGCTTAAAGCTAATGTCAGTGTGCTGATATACTCACAGTGACAATACTAACCCGCTGCTTTTTGGCAGGCAAAACGATGATTATCTCACTCAAGGGATGCTTTCGTGCAAATATTCGCTAATTAGCATGCATAATTGAGGCCGAAGGGAATGTTGTTAGCTTTGCTGGTATTTGCTAAGTACTATGGGAAAGGTTGGAGATCACCAGAGTCATCGTGAAGGAGGGTGACTCTGGTATGGGACTGCACACCATTTTTAATCCCTTGTCCTGGCATCCCACGTATTGAGACAAGTCAAGTCAGGTTTACATCCAAATGCGTCGCAAACTTTAACCGAATTTTTAGAAAACCTGCAAAAGAAATAAAAAATTGTGAGTTTCTGCTTGTTTCCCAGTTATTTCAGAATAAAATGATTATATGACGTGAGACAGTGACGTAACAGAAGATTCAGATCAGGAGATCATTTTCTTTATTTTTGTTCATCTTGTTGATTTAGGGCTTACTTTGTTCATTTTGATTTAATGTTGTGAACGTCAGCATACAAAATGAACAAAATAAGTCTAATCTTCATCCTCAGAATGTCTAAAAATTTGGCACAAACATTCACTTACACTAGAATGATGAACTGAAAAGATTTTAGCGGCCAAAGGCCAAAGTCAACTTACAAGCGATAACAAACATCGAGATCGCTGTGACCTTCACAAACACGAGAACCACATGAGCAGATTGTGAATCAAGGATTGTCATGTGATTAAACGTATGGTTCTGTTTATTTCCAATGAGCGAATGGATCTTAATGTACCTTAACAAATGGTCACCTTCCCCGTCTGTCTCTTGCTTGCATCCATAACAGCCTGTACACTGATTTCTGTGCAACGGAAAATCCTTATGCCTACTCCAACTCCAACTTCAGTTGTTACATGCAGTATTGCACCTTTAAAGTTTTGTTAAAACTGCTTTTAGTTTCTACACATCATGCCGTTTCATTTTAATGAAATACACGCAAGTGAGAAAGAGGAGATGTTTCATCATTAACAGGACAAAAATTAACGCTAAAATTGCAGATTTGATCGGAATTGTTGGAAACATTGGATATAATGTAAGTCAACAGAATATAGTAAGGGTATTAGCAGAGTCAGTGAAATTCATCCTCTTGTGACCATGAACACTGGTGTAAAACTGATGCAAGGAATTTCTGAACCCCTACATAAAAAAGGTAAGGTTCTGTGGTATGAGGATAATGATTTGACATATCTATGCCTATAATATAATCCGTGTTCCAGCAGGAACCGCAATTTTCCTGATTCCAACACTGTCATTTTCAGTGTTCCCATGTAGCCTACTTCGGCCTAGTTTTCACCAGTCTCCAGACAGCGCTCTGCACTCGCCTTCATTCCTTCCCAGCAATCCGCCTGCTACTTTAAGTTTCCATTCTGTCCTCCCCTGCTGCCTGCCGACCTTCTCCTGTTTAGCTCCAGCCCCTCCACTCCTCTTCATTAAAGCCTCTTAACCTTACCATCTGTCTAAGCCTCATTGTATCTGCATTTGTGTCCAGTTTGAAAAAACAGAAATCCTTGCCACTACTGAAGCAATATTCAATCATACAAGGAGAAATACAAAAGGCAAAGATAGCAATTTCTCCACAGACAGCAGCATTAATAGACCAGGATGCATAGCAGAAACAAGACATATTGTGTTATGAGCGTGGCAGTGAGGGGAGCAGCACATGTCTTTTTTTCTCAAATTCAACCGAGTACATCTAGAAGCATGTTCTCTGGGGGTATCCACATGGCAATGTGGGAAATGTCCAAACAAAATCACAGAATGAAATAAAGTATGCAAGCTGATTTTTACCAACACACAAAGTCATTTTCTTCACATGTCTGTAAGGGTGCGAGAAAAGTTTTGCACATTAAAAATAAATCACAAGACACAAGTGGGTTCAATTAAACAGCTATAGGCAGGTTTGGGCAATTGTAAAGAGAGATTTAAATGTTTTATTTTAAATATTCAGAGGGGATTTGTTGACTATTCAGTCAAACCAGTGTGCTAAAGCATGTCTGCCATTGGTCATTCCGGACTTTTTCAATCACTGCAGTGAGCTCTGGGTTTGAGGTGCATCTTTTTGTATTTGTCAACTCTTACCATGACTACATAAAAAAGAAAGACATGAGTGTTGTTTTAAACCATCATTCCACTCAATCACCGTCTGTTCCTCAGAAGCAGCTGTCAGTCTGTCAGCAAGGAAGGTCACAGGATCAGGATTCAGCCCTGATCAGTCATTTCAGATATTGTTCAAAAGTTTAGAACATATAGCCTTTAACAGAGGGATACCTGTGTGGTTTAAACAGTAGCACTACATGCACAAGGGGGGAAATGGACTCAGAGTGTAAAAAAAATCACAGAGGTTAGGACAGCTTTTCTCAGCACCTGTGTCCATTTAAATATTTCATACAATAGATTTCTGTTGTGTGATGTGTGCGAGTGATGGACGTTAAAAATGTCTTCTGTGTCAGAAAAGTCCATCTGACTTTATATAAAATGTAGTGTTGTAATCCGCACTAATAAACTTATGCGTAGGGCAGTCACAACATATCTAAATGAAAACAGCAAAATGCAGAACTAAGAGGAAAAACTCTTCAATTTAACTTTGATTTTCAGAGAAGACAGTCTAGAAAAGTCGTGAGTTTTTTATTTTTCACATCTATTTTGCCCTGCCAGCGTGTTGGTACAAACCCCAAACCTTTTATCAACAAGCCCACTTCTCTCAGACTCTGAGTTACCCCTGTGTATATGCATCTATTGCTTTCTGCAGCTTTATGGTAGAATTTGGGGTTCTTTGTGAGCAGATTTATACAACATGATAATGTCTTGTGGCTCAGACTAATTGGACAACGTACGGGCCAAACTCAGCCCCAGAAGGCCAAAGCCTCAGCTACCAATGCCATCTGCTAATTGAACACCCTCTCAACTTGGATAAACTTGTCAAAGAATGCTCCAATGCTTTGGAGAAGGCAAACACATGCACACACATACATGTACACATGGTAAAAAAAAAGGCATCTTCAAACATTCGCTATTTAGTGTGTTGAGTTTTCAGGTCTTCTCTCCTTAAAGCAAGTAAGTGATTGTTCTCATGTTAATTATCCAGTATAAAGAACTGAATTTGGGGCAATTTCTTATTTCTTATTTTAACTTCATTGTTTTAACAAATTGTGACTCATGAAAACGGAAGATTCTGAACTGAATACTTGAGCCGTATGCCTCACCCTCTTAGTTACCGTAGGTGTAACATAACTTGCTGACAGAAGCAACTGCAGTTCCCGAGCCTGATAGAAAGCACTTTTGACATTAAAGATTTATTGCAACAATCAAACAGAACGGCGTAAGTAAAAAATAAACCCAAAGTGAATAAACGCTGAACAAAATACTCTGAATACAAATGATGGTAGTAATCCCGCTTATTGTACAGACAAATGGAAGCAGCCAAGTAGAAATAACCATTTATATATGAGACAGATGTATAAAGAATTCTAACAGCTATGTCACTTTACATTTAGCGAAATTATCTGCACAACCAGAGACAAAATGGCTGTTAAGATGCCACCTATAGAATAGGTTCATCTTATTAATGTGTAGGGATTAGTTAATGCTTGCTATCACTACCGTGGAGCATAATCTCTTTATCTTTCATTTAATTTTGACCAAACAGATGTTTAGCTGATGCATTAAAGTTTTGTTACCGTTAATGTCATCTTGTATCAAAGAATCTGTTCATTGCTGGAACAGTTCTTACCCAGTTGTAGACAGCCGACAACACAGGATTTAAAATCATGGACAAACCATCGGCTCAAAAACACGTGTTACAATAGATATTTTTGCTTTTGGCTCTTCTTCCGAGTCGTGACAACATGGCCATACAATCTCTCCCACACAAACTGGATTCCTTAGGGGCCAGATGCATAAATCTGTGCTCCGACTAAAATCATGTGCATGCACAAAGACAGAATAGTGCATTATTTTTCTGATTTCTAAAACCTTTTTGTACGGTTTGGTGTGTTTGGTATCTCAGTCATCATGGTTTTGTACACATGTGTACGAGTCTGTCTTCCACTGCCGCTGTTAGTCCGTAATCACTATATTTACATGTGCACTAATATTCCATTACTATTCTGTTTTTTTGATATGCACAAATATTGCAGACCCTTTTCAAGAAGGTGGTTGAAGGAATGAAAGAGGGAGGCTGTGTGCACATGGTCAAACCTCTGCTACCAGTGAAAAATCTTCTTTTTAATTGGAATGTGCATGTCTGCATGTAAACAGGAGTATTAGTGGAATATTAAAAAAAAAAGAATTTCGTGTGCATGTAAACGTAGTCAGTGATGTTTACACTGTATGCACTACAAATGGTGCAACATGGCAAGGAAAGCAGTGGCATAGTAACTCAGCTCAGAGGACAGGACACAGAGAGGCATTAAAGTTCATATGTGTGCAGACAAATAGCATGAAACCACCCTGCGTCCTCCAACAACACTACAGGCTCCTCTAACACAGCACAATTACCCCCAGCTACATATGTTTAGAGCTCTGAATTATTAAACACGACACGTGTAAAAAGGTCTGCAGTGATTCATTTACAATGGCTATTTGTCAGAAAATAACACCTATCAATGAACTAATGACAATAAAAAAAGAACACGTATGTATGTATGCATGTGTGTAGCCCGAACGATAATCAAGTTGTGTTTTTCTGTACCTTACTCTCACCTTATTTTTCATGTTCATGTCACCATGCTGTAAATCATGTATCATGTGTAAGCATAGTTTCAAATATGCGTGAGGTGCAAAGGTGAGGCGCATGCCAGTTGATGTACAGGAAAAGGCATGTGCGTGTTTTTTGTGGGTATCCATCGTTTGTACATCTGGCCCCAGGAATATTTGCTGTAATTGTTGTACAAAAGCTGTCTTCTATTGGTCCACAGCTGCCTTTAAAGATAAAAGATTACAACACCCAAGATCTTCTCCAATAACTGCTTTAATATGCTCTGTAGCGTCGATGCCGGTAGATTTTATGAGCTCTGTTCCCCTCCCGAATTTTTGGGCCCAGCTCAGTTTAAATAACCTGCAAACATAAATTATGAAGCCTGTTTTAGGGTATGAACTCTGGGATTTTATGGTGGATGCTGCTATAAGCTTTTGTCCTTGCGAGAGGGAGGAATATGATGTGTGTGTGAGAAAGAGAGAGAGTGAACATCTCCAAGCTTTTGCATGATCCTCTGATTTCTGATTATATTATTTGGAGCTAATCCATGAATAAAACTGATATGTATACAATGATGTCTGCGAAACCATCTTATACTTTTTATGCAGGGTGCGAGATCATATAATAACAATATTTCAGAGTTAACCTGAGAACAAGATGTTTCACATGCACTTTTCTGGGGACGCCTTTAATCCTGCATGAATGGACTTCACAGGACCTCAACTTGAAAAGCTAGTCCAAGTCGTGTTTAAAACTATGAGACAAGTTTTTTGAGGTTTGGGTCGGTGTCAAAATGTGCCTTGTTGTGAGTGCAAATACGGTGTGTGTTTGCTTCCAGACGGCAATGGGTAAGAACATAATCTACATATTTATAACTCTGTTTGATATCATTAATTTTATCGTTGATATATGCATTGGTGTGTGTGTGTGTTTCTGATTGATGTGCATTATGCTTCATCTCAGCATAAACTGCGAGCAAAGATTAAAGGAAAATGGGGATTCAGCAGAATGCGCTTCGAGTTGGTTCGCACGCAAGCCAGATAAGTGAAAACAAAAATGCACACGCATACACACAGTCGCACATCCCGCGCGCACACAAATACACGCAGTGACTGAATCTTTTTCACATTTGTTTCATCTGGCTGATCTGTTGATCTGTGTTTATTTAAAAATCAGAGACACTGCAGATGTCGGATAACCCTTGGCTTCTCTCTCCTTCTCGCTCTCTTTCTCAAATTTAAATGAGCTTCATAAGCATGAACTATTTCAGCATCAGTTTGCCAAAGAACACGGTGACAATCTTGAAGAATGATAAATCTTTGAGGAAAAAAAAGAAAAGAAAAAAAAAAAGCACCATCATAAAATTACAATCAATTAATCAACAAACAATTTGTCTCTCCTGTCTCCAGTAAAGAAAAGAGATTATTTATCTTTCTTTTATGGCTCCACCTTTTATTCTGTCCCTCTCTGTCTGTTGTGTTGAAATCTGCACGTGGTATCCATCACATATGAAACAGTAGGAAATCCTGACTCCAGCGTGGTCACATGACTTTTATCTAGACAGAAACACAAACAGAAATTGGATTTTAAATCAGAATACTATAACACAGTGTGCTCGCTGTGATTGGAATGATGCATGAACAGTACTTTTAGCCAGCAGCCAAAGTGTTTCACCTGTGCTGCCTTCATCAGTCTGTTCACTGAGTGTAAGGCCTATAATCACCTCCAGCTATAACTAATGGGGGCCAGTATTAGTTTGCCAGGTTTGTAGTATTTATTGCTGGTTCGTTTCAAACATTAAAAAAAAACATTATTGTTGTTGTTATTTAGGCCATTTAAATTATTTTGTTTTTGTATTTAAGAAGAGAATTAATATGGCATAGAGCTGGAGAGGAGACCTGCAGCGATCACTCACTATATACGCAGTATCTACTGAAGGCTTTCACCATGCAGAAACGAAACCAGCAAAGAAGAACACGTCCACAAAATGCAAGCCTTCATGCATTAATGGAAAAAGTCTTTAAATGCTAAACGTGTTAGTGAAAATGCAGACACACTTGGAAGTCGCTGCGATTTAAGAAGTTGTCGTTACACTTTTAATATTTGCATGAACATTTTGCATAATGAGTTTTGTCATAAAACCACATACACACAGGTTTCACTTTTAGACAATGTACAACAGGCAAAACACTGCCTTGCACCCTTCTACACCCTGTCTAGTGAGCTCAGAAAACCTCATCAAAACTCATTGGATTAGCTTACAACTTTGTTTTCAAGCTTGAAAAGGTGGATTTTGAACTGAGCTGACATTTGATGCACAGTCTAGTGTTCTTGTACAGTGTGTTAGGCACTGACTTAACACTTTAACAAGTTAAACCCAGCAAAAACAGACTGAATCTGAAGTGAAATTCCATCCTTTATACTTGTAATCTTTAAATGCACACGGTGAAAACTGAAAGTCACAAAACAGTACAAATGCTTTCTTCCATCCATCCAACTTCGACTCCCTATCTGGGTCCAGATCGCGGGCGTTGCGGGGATGCCCAGACCTCCCTTTCCTCAACCACCTCCTCCAGCTCCTCTGGGGGGACGCCAAGGTGTTCCCAGGGCAGCCCAGATATATAATCTCTCTAGTGGGTCTCCTTCTTGTTGAACATGCCCAAAACATCTCAGCGGGGAGGCGTCCAGGAGGCATCCTAACCAAATGCCCTAACCACTTCAACTGTCTTCTCAAAGTGGATGACCTCCAGGATGACCAAGCCCTCCACCCAGCCCAGCCACACTGCAAATACAAATACTGTCAGTATCGTATTCCATTATAATTATAATTTATAATTAGGACAATGAATAACCAGAAAACAGCATAATTATTTTTGAAGAACAACATCCACAAAAACTAATAAAATGCCACTTTGACAGAAAATGTAACAAAAACATCACAATCTCACCACTTTAACAAACACACTTATGGCATTACTTCTTTAAATGTTCAAAAAGGGGTTCGCAATCTATAAGAAGTGGCAGGAAAAGGAAATTACATCAAACTGACAAATAACATTAATAAATCTATTAAGCCCCCAAAAAGGTAGCAATTAACTAAATAATAAGTATATTAAATGCTTTAAGGGCAACACACCCCGTTTTAAGATGGTCTTTTTGTGTCCATTTTCTTTAAGAATACAGTGTCTGATGCTGTTCCTCTTTCTTCGACACAGTCTTCCTCAGCATCCTCTCATTAGCTTGTCGCAGCTAATTAAAGCCCAGCTGCTTCTCCTTGACATTCATGGAGCTTGTGCGGGGTTGAAAACTTGCTAGGTTAGGTGAACTTCGCTGACCGTATTGTTGAATGAGGAGCACCATGCACTGAAACTTTCAGGCTTATCATCAAATTGATAAAGCCCCGAAGGGACGAGGTCTCTGCGTGCCAAGTACTACGCTAAGGTCTCAGCTAAAGGTAGTGTGATAGTTGGTGAAGTCTGTTGGGTTGAGAAAATGGCTTAGCATTTGTGTATGTTCACGGTGAGCTTTGGTCTTCTAACTTCAAATTTCATTTCATCTCAGGTCAGGCAAGTTTGGTGCATATCCTCAGCTTTCGCAAACATTGGCTTGTTGATTGGTCTTTAAATTGCCTTCCTCAGATGGACGCCCCTTTCTTGAAGCCATTGTGTGAGTCTGCATGGGATGGTGAAATTTTGCAGGTCAAGTTGAGATTGGACATATTCACTGCTGTGTTCAATTTGAACATTTTCTGATACAGATGTTCCAGTTTCATCCATGACCTGATTTGCTTCAGTAGTTTCCAGTACCTGCGCTTCCCCCACTCAGCTTCGAAACCTCCAGTTCTGTATCCAGTCATGCCATTTCCAGCTTGTTCTGAGCATCTCTCATTGTTCTTTCTGCTTCTCTGGCAGCCTTTTCCAACATGAGTTTAGCCTCTTGGCTAGCATACGCTGCTCTCACCTTGGCAGCCTGGGCTTTGGCTCAGGCATAGGCCACACTTGCTGCTGACAGAGCTGACACTGAAGGCTTGCTGCTTTTAGCACTGCATACAGATGCTTTGCTGCTTGTTGCCATCTTTCAAACATCCGCTCTTTGCATTTTCACTCTCGTGTTCTCGTACAGTGTGTTAGACACAGACTTCACACCGAGTTAAACCCAGCAAATAGAGACTGAGGCCGAAGTGAATTTCCATCCTTTATACCTCGAATCTTTAAATACACACAGTGAAAACTGAAAGGCACAAAATATACAAATACTGTCAGTGTCATATTCCATCGCAATTAGGAAAATAAATAACCAGAAAAC
This sequence comes from Coranthus polyacanthus, assembly GCA_037367275.1. Classification (NCBI taxonomy): domain Eukaryota; kingdom Metazoa; phylum Chordata; class Actinopteri; order Kurtiformes; family Apogonidae; genus Coranthus; species Coranthus polyacanthus. Next base: position 6,526,276 of record JAPQRN010000018.1, read on the forward strand.
AGCCTAATTATCTTAAGGTAGAAAACAACAAAACTCACAAAATCTAATAAAATCCCACTTTTATAGAAAACATAACGAAATCATCACAACCTTACGGCATTGCATTCTTGAAATGTTCAAAAAGGGACTCACAAGCAGGACCTTTGAGGAAGTAGACTAAGAGGAAGTAGATGAACGGGAAGCTACTTAAAAAGGAAGTTCTGACAAACAATATTAATTTAATAAATCCATTAACGCAAATAAAGTAGCAATTAACTTCCAGGGCTCATGCTGAAACTTTATACAAAATAATTCAAGTAAATGAAATGCCTTAAGGGCAACACGGCCAGTTTTAAAATGGACACACAGTGACTAGTTGAAGCGCTCCGCAACTCAGTACACTGATTTTAGCCTGACAGTCTGAGAGGAGCACACACTGAACGACTGAGTCAGTCCGACGCACAACCCCCTGAATGACTGGCAGTAACAACTGGACATGCTGTAGCCAGTCGCAGCCTGCAGTTTGTCTGGACTCACCAAATAGCCACTGATCAGAAAACATATGACGCAGACTGTCGCTACCAAGACCATCCTCTCTTTTGCAAATGCGTTTAGCTAATGCTATATATGCACATAAGCCATGTAACAGTATGGTAATTAAATATGAACATTCAACAATTCATGCTAAATTAAAAGAAAAAGCTAGCATCATTGCTCACGTGGTACATTAAAAAGCCTTTGCTGTCTGACTGGACATTATTAACTACATGTCTCTGGTGCACCCTCAGACAACAGCACACATTACAACCTACTGGACTGTTTGTTGTTAGCAGATACCCGCATTATTTTTCATGACGTCAGTATTTCTGTAAACCATTGGCTTACCAAGTTAACTTAGCAATGCTTGGTTACAGTGTATTTTTACACCACTTTTTACTTTGCTATTTCTTGCTATTTACTTGCTGGTTCTCCTCTGTGTGTTTACCTAATGCAACGGCGACAGTGTTCAGTCACCTGTGTCAGTCGGAAATATTAAACATGTTACAAATCATGGTTCAGACGCAGATATCTACTCAGTCTTTCACCTGTTCTGTAGTTATTGAACCTGCAGGCTGAAAAAGAACAAACTGATTTGAAGCATAAACTGAGACACACAATAACATCACCGAATGAGATTATTGTCTTGGCACAAACTAATAGACACACAGACACACTTGTTCCTATTTTTATTTATGATTTTTTAAATTAATTGTTCACTTACCATTAATACCAACAAACCATGAGCAGGAATGATGTGATGCCGATTTATCTAGTGAAAAACATTTGTCAAGGTAGTATTTCGGGTTTATTGGGCACAGTGGTGGACCGAAGTTGAACTTTTAACACTCCATTTCAATGGAATACAGAATTAGGGGTCTTTTTCTTTGAGTGATTCAGCAAATGTGCTGTTCTTTCTTCGGAGACAGCACTATGTGACCATTAGAGGTGCCTCATGTAAGGCTGCACCGCTCGGCAGTGGTAATGGCTGCTGTTTCATCTAAAGCCTTTCCAAACAGGAACCTGGGCAGATGTGTATGCCAGAGTACACAATAGGTGGAAGGGGAAACCATCTGTCACTGAGATATTAGTTTCCCCAGGAGCCATAGCAAAATGTAACATTTGGGTTCTACTTATGACTTATAAATATAATTGCTCCATGATTGATAATGCACTCTGCCTGGGCCCTCTGTGGCCACTCTCCTACTTTTTTTCCTTCTCATGTGGAGGACCCTTGAGGATTATAAAGCAAGCTTGTTTCAAATGCAGTCTCAGGTATGTGCTAATGCAAAGAGATGGATGGGAGCATCCAGGGTTAATTGGTAACCCAATTTACTGGTAATGGCTTTGCATCTGCTTTGCGTGACGGCTACACGTGGACCGCAACTAACTAATATTATATCCGACTTGCATAAAGTGTTGTCACGCACATCTTGTGTTTATGTGAGCCTCCAAATTAAAGTAACTCAAAACTTAATCATCAACCTGCGGCGCACAAAAGGGAACTTTGTACAAGGCTCATGTTTTATCAGTAATGAACACCTTCCCATGTAGCTATGTACCTGATAGTGACGTGAATGGCAAGCCAACAGTACACATGCCTCCCTCCGGCATACAGTGCTAGCACTGGAGGCAATTAATTACTGAGCCTTTACTGATGCACAACTATTAGGAATTGTCTAATGAAATCAGGGTTCAGATGTACACCTGCAGAGTTTTGTGTGCTTGTGTGTGTGCGAGTCTGTCTTAGTCTTATCTTAATGCAGGTAGACTTGTGGTCTGATGGGAGGATCTGTAAAAACAAAGAGATTAATGAATAATGCAGGAATTATACTCACAAACACACACACACACACTAAAACACACACAAAGGCTCGGTAATAACACATAGCCTCAAAAAAATACATCAGTGGTCCCCGGTGTGTGTTTGAGTGAATGTACTGTGTGTGTGTGTGTGAAGGAGAAGCTGGAAGAGTTTATGTGAAGGGTCCATTGCTGGGTCCACGTTTTCCCCAAAGGGCACTGGTGTGTTTTTGAGTGCGTTGCCATGGAAATGAAGGGGTTTTAGTTTAGAGGGTGGGTGGCAGGTAGAGGTAGAGAGGAGCCACTCTTCTGAATATTAATGGGATACAGTGCAGCACAATGTTTCTCTGTGTCTGTGGCTTTGTCAAAAATCAGTGTGATATCACATCAGCGGGCTGGGAAATGTAGAGTTTGAATAAATGGAGTTTGCTGTCGTTTGTTTTGGATTTATTTGTTACAGTGAAGAATGTATTTTTAGGCTTACATCCTCTAACTCTTCTGTGCAGAGCAAATTTTTAGAGGCAAACATTTCATTTTTCCAGGTAAAAGTCTTCTTAAGAAAGAGCAGGAAGACAGCAGCACATAAACTGAGCTGCTGAGAGAACCGATCCAATTAACTACAAAAAAATCATGCATATTTATCAGTATTATTATTTTAAGATCTTTTTCAATTAACTGGGACTCAGATAAAGCCGTGTCAATTTTGCTGACGAATTATTTTCATGACGGTTTTCGTCGACAACATTTTTCCACTAATGAAAACCAGACAATCATCATGAACAATTTATGATGATAAAAAAAAAAAAAAAAAACTGTGACAAAAATCTACGTATTGACATTTTAAACAACAAATAAAAACAAGACGAAAACGGGGGGATGCTTTGAGAAGGGATCCAATCATCTCATGTCGTAGGGCAGGTAGATGCGCACAATTGAATCTACCTGGCGGGACATTAAACAGGATATCAGTCGCTACGTGTCTCTTAAACTGTACAGTGTTAACATCTGGGAGGAAGACACTAACACACATACAGCTTCATTTTACATTTGATGTCAAGGAAAAGAGGTAAGCAGGTAAGTACACTTACACAGTGAACACTTTTCCCATTCACCACCACGCCGCATTTTCATAGCTGATAAATAAATTCATAAATTCATAACAGATAACATCACAGTGCAAAAAAGTTCACTGACAATGCAGACAGAGTGTCCATGGGGTCTGAAGCTGTCAATGTGCATGTAGGTATAACTAATCCTTTATTCAGAACAATCTGTTAGACTGTAATTTATTTCCAGGCATACATATACATTTCAATCAGCGTTGATATGTTAAACACTTTATAACTAAGACAAAATAAATGCAAAATGAGTTCGCCAGCTCGTCCCTCTCGTCAGTAACAAAACAGAATGTACCCAAGCCTTTCATACGAGATTCAGTTATAAGTACAATTATCACAACAATGTGAACATTCACTACTGTCAAGCTACGGTCCTTGTTGAAAGCTTTTTGAAATGCAAATGTATTTGGTGACCCAAATAAACTGTTTTGCGACCTACCTGTGGGCCAGGTCTTTGCCTTTTTTTTGTTTGTGTAATTATTTACATTACAAATCATGTGCAATTCACAGACATCCATAAAGAGCAGATCATCAAACTCAACGACATATATTGGTAAGAAAAAAGAATGATTGCCCTAAAGGAAACTTAATCAGAGAAAAATATATTAAAATAAAGAAAGTGCATCAACATAGTGGTATTTAATACTATTTTAATCACAGTACAATTAAACTGTCAGTATTTACCGGTTTTTGTAAACAAAATTGCATGAAACAGTGGAGCTAATTGTATTTCTCTACTCCTCTGGCACCAAATAACATGGGTACACAAGAGAGTAATGTTATAAAACTGCATAAACAGAAACACAATGAAAAATTAGGTGTGATCACACTCTTGGTGATATGCTGACTGCTTTGTGGAGAAGCATCAGGAAATCTGTTGTGACTCCGGGGCATCACACTCTCGGGCACCATACAGACAGACACAAGAGGAAACGCTGAGGATTCAGGAGAAAAGAGGGCACAAAAAAAAAGGAGGAGGAGGAGGAGGAGGAAGGAGGGATGGCACGTAACGCGACGACGAAACTTTTTCACTGGGGAGTGTGTTCAATCTACCTATAGATTGTGTCTGAGGAACAGAGTAGCAGTGTTGGTTGATCCAGCTATTTGCAAATCAAAATGAACAAATATTGGATGTCTGGAGAAATGCGGCTCAGATATCTATAATTCCACAAATGTCAATCCAATTTATAGTGATGAAATGACATTTGCTCCACCCTGCTCTGCCGGTGCGATCCACTGCAGCAAAAAGATGCTGCAAATACATGGAAATTACACATTTACGCTTGTGCACACATTCATTGTCCGTGTTATTTTTGGCAAGCTATTTGTTTATTTTTAATTTACAGTATTTGTTTATTCAGGGACAGTGCACATCAATCAACATTACTGTAAATGTGCCAGTGTCGGTCAAATGGCCTGTTGTCAACTGTCGTCCCTTGGCCACGTGTTGAATTAGACGGCAAAACAACAAAAATGTCATACCGTAAACGTCATACCCGTTTGCACGTATTTGTCAGGTATGTGGAACTGAAAGAGTAAGCGGGGCTGCACTTTCTTTCTCATGCTCTGCTTTTCTGTTCCTGTCACTTTCTGTGTGTAAAAGGGCGCAACATGACTTGCTGAAGAGATTAGCTGAAACTGTGTGCTGTTATAACCGCATTTAACCATCATTTCTTTTTCACCTTGCCTGTTCCTGGCAGGTATACATTTGTAAAATCTGCTGGTGCATCACATTAGCTGGAGCACAGGTTCGCCGCATGCTGGAGGATTTGTGAAACTTTGTGATCTGCAGTCACATTATTGCATGCAGGTCCTTGACCTGTGGTTCAAAGCCCCCACTTAGTTTTCTTTCCCTCCTCAACACAAAAACACGCAAGCATTCTGGAAAGTACAGGTCGGCCGATAGTGGATTTTTAAAGGCCGTTACAATTACAGTAGTTTCTAGGAGGAAAAAGCCAATAGCCGCCCCCTGGAAAAATTCAACACTGTTGGAAATTTACCAACGCTGACTTTATCAGAAACTAGATAACTGTTCGACTGAACATCCAAGTCAAAGTAATAGTGGTAATGGAGCTGAATGTCAAAATCACTATAAAAAATCCACTGTTTTTTGATAGACCCAACAATAGCCATTGTGTAAAAGTGATTATTTTGAAGATTAGACTTTGTGAAAGTTGCAACAATGCATCCTCATATGTAAGATTGTCTATACTCAGAAGTGGCCTTCATGGGAGTCTTTCCAGTTAGTATTTTCACCACAAAATGTTATTATATATGTTTAGCAAAATCCATGCGAGGCCGCAAATTCTTAACATCTTAAATTCTTAACATCTGCTTAATACAGTCATAGTTTTTTTACTTCCTGCTACTGAGCAGCTTTATTGGAACAGTCAAGTGTTACAGGATTTTGCTGAAAGGCACTGCAGAGGTAGTTATTTAAAAGTTTGAGTCTGTTACTGATTCATTTACCCTGCAACCGCAAGTGCTGTATAATTCTTTCATGGAAAATGAAACTAAAAAAAAAAAATACAAAATTTGTCAGAATTTGTCTGCCCAACGCCATGTGGAAAATGTCTCTATACACACACACATATACACACAAACCTCCCGCATCTCATTACTCTGTCCATCCCTTCGACGTCTTCCCCTTTTCTTTGAGCCCAATGTGGATCCTTCCAGAAATCTGGACATGGGCGCTGGCATCGCGTTCAGGATGTGTGGATTCAGAGCCACGTCTCCAGTGCCACTGCAGTAAAGTTGCCAAAATGAATCTGTTATCATTCAAAGAGCAGCCATGACATGACATTGCCCTGAAGAGCTGCTGATACTGAAACACATTCATCTGCTTTCCAAGAGCAGCAACTGCCTGAAAGTATAATGTCAGTATATTGTCTTATACTGACCAACAGCATACACTTTACCAAATCTATACAACAAAAAAAAAGAGTCTGGCCTGAAAGATGTCATCCTAGAAAGGACAAAATAATGACCCTGTCTTCTTCAATTTAGTATGGCAGTGTAGTTATATAACGCAACAGAAATAGAATCATTGAATGCAAGAACAAACAAAAGAAATAATGAATGAATGTACAAACATGACCCTCCTAATTGAAATGGGGTTTTGAGTCTCCATCCAGTGAATGAGGTAAAGTAACAGTGCTGAAAATGAAAAGATTAATTCTCCAAATAAATAAAAATCAGATTTTCACACTGTTTTTTTTACTCCCCACTGTTCAGTTGAGGTTGTTTTGTTTTTTTTCGCCTCTTTTATCTACATTTCTCTCTGCTATTAAAAGACAGGTGTTGGTCTCTCTGTTTGGGTCTGTACGTGCAACAGGCTCATGAATATTGGTTTTATTTTCTCTCGACTTGTTTGTTTGGCCTGCATATCCTGGGCAGCTGCAGACGCTCTTTGGAGTGATTATCAATCGGAGAAATGGCTCTCACACTGATCCCTTTTCAAATAGTCCTGAAATGAGCTTGCCGCTTGCCTTTCCATACATTACACTGCCTCATTATTTCAACTGATCCGTGTTTGTGTTCTCAACTTGCGTATGGATGGCAATAAAAGAGAACAATTGGAGAAAGAAAAAGGTTTGGCCCAACACATAAGATCTGTTTTGGCTGGTTCAGGATTTTTACAACCTCAGTATTTGTTACGAGTCGATCTGTCTTTTTTTATCATTGTTCACCAATCTACCTGTCTGAATTAGATCTTACAATTAACATTGATTAAAAAGCTGAAAAGTAATACGAAAAGATGCCAAATTCTATTTTTGTTGCCGGTGGGGATGTTTGATTGAATCTTTAACTTGCAAGAACTCTAATGAAAATGAATATCTTTTAGTATTTTACCGCACATCTACAAACTAAACTCCTGGCTGATTTGTTTATTTTTTTAACAGCAACAACAGAGCACACACTGAGTGCCTGTAAAATTTTAATAGCCTTTTACAATGTTTTAGACACTGTAAGCCCTACATTAGAACTATATAAACTACAACCCTTTAATCTAATGAGCCTCTTGCACTGGCACAGTTGGTCCTATCAGTAAGTGCTACAGCAAAAAGAGGCCAAACTGGCTGTGCTTTTTCTACTGTGGGAAGTGATTAACCTAACCAGCTATTGTGACCCAGGTGGTGTAAACAGCATGTATGATATTTGCACCCCAGAGTAAAGCATTTTGGTGGAAAGGCTTTGTAACGCGTGGCCAGTAAAGGATCTATTTTACCATGATCATTTTTAACCCTAACTGTCATGGTTTGAGTTTGGTTTCCTGTTTTATTTTGTTGATTGACTTTCCTTATGTGTCCTTTTACTTACTCCTGTGTCCTATTATAGCCGTTGTCTGTCCTGCCCCTGTTCCACTTCTCTCCCCGTCTCCCCTTCAGTTCTCCGACCACACCCACTCACCTGTAGTTTCCCTCCTTTTGGCCCTTTCTCCACCTGCACTCACCTGTCCTCCGTCAGCAATCACATAATTATTTATACCACTCCCTTCCTCTGATCTTCCCACTCGTCGTCTCCATGTTTCGGTTCCTGTGCCTGTTTGGACCCTGTCTGATCCTCTCGTGTCTTCCGTCGTGTCGCTTTTGAGTTTTTGGGGATTTTTGTTGGACTTGATGTTTGTGAGTTTTGTTCTTGCTAATAAATCCCGTTTGTTTACCCCTCTACGTCTGCATCTGGGTCCTACTTCCATGAATCTTGACACTAACTCTGAACCTAAACCAAGTGCTTTTAGTGCCATAACCCCTGATTGAGTCTCAAAACTACATTGAACCCCAGTTTCCCACTAGGGGGTCCAGCAGAGACTTACATTGTATGCGACATTAAACACGACTTTATGCGCATACTAGGTTGTAAATATCTGAATAGCTCCCGTATGGCCACTTGCACCTGGGTGCAATTCATTTTATGTCTTAGAGGGCATTATAAACAGTTAAGTGCTAGTGTTTACTCGTACGCCCTATATTTTACTCTAAAACTGTCTGCGATGGGTTCAGAACAGAACGCTGCAACAGAACACATTAAAATAGAACTACACACAAGTGTATAAGGAAATAACCACGCTAACATGGGGGAAGAATGTTCAGGCCTTCATTTTTGTTCGTGTTTGTAAGGGGTGTGTGTGTGTGTGTGAGGAAAAGACTGAAGAATAGCTTACAAGTCAGATTCCCTCATTGTGTCATATAAAGGCAAACACAGCAGGGGATGAACAAAAGGTGTTTAAATCCTGTCATAGAAAGAAGTGGAGGATATGCTGAGAGTGCAATCAAATTAGGATTAACCCTTTGCTCTTTGTTAGATGTGTGTGTGTGTGCGCACACCCTCACACACATCTTCATGCATGCACACGAACTGTTAGTTTTTCCTCAACAAATCACCAAAGACAGTCAAATGCCTGTCAGGGTAAGGTGTGCGTGTGCATTTGTAAAATAAAAAGGGGGAGAGTTTGCACTTCTTGATCTGTTGATATTGAACACAGGTTATCAGCCAATGCAGTAAAAGCATGTTCTGTGGCCATGTCTTTGATATATGTAAGTTTTCTAACCTCTGCCCTTGATGCCCTGAAACCTGCTGCCTCTATCCCAATGAGCATTGATTCAACTAAATTATTTATCTCTCACTCCCTCACACACCCAGGTCTAAACATAAAAATGTATTATGTAAAGGTATACTGCTGCTCCACAGCACAGAGGAGGCTTTTTCAGAGGTTCCCTGCAGATAAGACCTCAAAGGTGCAATGCATTAAGACTTTTAAATAGCTATTCTGATGCATACTGCTATCTTGAATCCTATTCTAAAAAAGTGTATGATAATGCATTTTCTGAGCTTCTCACAGTGCTACCTTTGCCCTTTAATACAGAAAGGCAGAGGCAGCCATTGCAGTTCTTGGAGTTTTACTGTAATGGTTAGGGACAAGCTTAAGAAATACATTTTTCAGCTGTGAGTTTTCATCTGGAACCCTAGTATTATCTCCAAGAGTTTCTGCAACTTCAGAGCTGACAAAATCTTTCCCTCTGCAGCTTCTTCAGGTTCAAACCAGGACTTGAAACCTGTAGCACAGAGTCTCGGCTTTGATGCATTAACCAGCAGCACTACATGGGGAATATGCTACCAGCAGATGCTCGAGCACATGAAGGAACAACAATGGCAGTGAACATAAAGGGGATTTAGACTAGAGAGAGAACAGCTTTGTCTAAGGGACAGAAAATTGTAGTAGTTTAGTGTGATTTGACTGCACACAAAGTGTTTTAGTCTAACTAGGGTTTGACCAACAAATGAACTTTTGAGGGATGGGGAGATTAATAGATGACTGCAAACAAATAAAGAAAAAATAAACCAAAACATTTGGTTTCAGTGTTTCCTTAAATGTGTTTCCGTGAATGTATTTTTTGAAGTTAAAAAATCTATTATTAATAATCTTTTTACGTTCTCTCGAAGTGGTTTTTCATTTGTTTGACAAGAGTTAATGCACATAATGGGAAATGGAAACATCTTTTTTGAAAAATTTCAGACACGACAAGCATTCAACTCGTGTATCTGATCATCTGAACTTGATGAACCCAGATGAACGATGCTCTACTTCTTCTACTCTGCTTATTAAAGCCATGTGTAACATATCGCCACCTTCTGACAACACGCTGCCACCTTGTTTATTCGTTCCAAACCAGTTTATGGAAACAATTCTCATTTTCTGTCTTTGTAACTGTTCAAAGGTTTGCTTCAAATTTGTTATGCGTTTTATGGACACACAGCTATTGTTGAGGTAAAGCAGCAGCATCGCAGAAGCTTGTTGTTATACAAAGGCTACATAACATTTAAATGACTTTCACTAAAACTTTTACATCGAGAGTTAACGTTAGTAAAACTGTGCCATCCTTCAGTGACACAGTTCATAATCCATCCGTGGGTTCCATACTGGTTAGGTCTGACTTTTGGCCAGTGTTGACCAAGAGAGGCCAACAAATTATGGACAAAATCCACATTCCTTATTCTGTGCAAAAATCCATTTTAGGATTCAGCTGAAGCTATAATACAGGGCTTCAGCAGCTAAATTCATCCTTGTAAAAGCCTGAATGTATTCTCCATGACTCCGTAACATTGTATTTCTATTATTGTTGTTTTCATTTTTAAATGCAACAAAAAACTTGTTCAACATATTCAGACAATTGTGCGGCGGTATGTGCTCCCCAACAGCCAGTTTATTTAATTAGTAAATCGATAAAAATATAACCTTAAATTGTCACAATTTACATGGCTTGTTGTTTTTTAAAATTTCTAGACATTAAATTCTACTAAACATCTGACTTATACCTAACGAATATCCTGTTTTAAAGTCATATTTTTAGCTCGTAAAAACTTTCTAATGAAGGTGGTACATGTTTTCGGGGTTTCAAGGTTGTGCCCTTGGGCCTACTGTGACTGAACAGAAGTTGGGAGCAGAAACCAAAACAGGAGTGAGCAACAAAGAACTATAGGGGAAGTAAGAGAGGAGGAAGAGCAGAGGTAAAAAGAGACTCAGAAAGAGGCTGCAGCCAAAGTAATGAGCATTAGAAAAGCAGAGTGAAGATAAAAAGACTATCTTCCATGTTTTATTCATGAAGTTTGTTTTTAGCCTGTCGGCTTATATTAACTGCTGTGCACACACATACACATCAGCATTTATTAGGGCCTGTGCAAGACTTTTCTTTTAAATACACAAGAAATGTACAATTGAATGGCATTTAGGAGGACAAATTATTTGTACCCTGGTTGGAAGTCAAATACAATTGGCTATTTGGGTATTATTTTCAGTTTATTCATGACCCCGAAGAGTCCTTTTAACCTATTAACCTGAATGAAATGGAAATGGAAAGGAAAAAATAAGTTTGACTGAGATCTACTGATGGTTGCTTCTCGCTAGAATCAATGCTTTTGAGACAACTCTTCACTGTTCTGTTTAATTACACAAGAACATTTTAAGCTTCAAAGAACTCCAACCCTGTTGGCAAATATCAAAAGAAGGTTATTCACAAAGATACAAACTAAAGACAACTTAAAATCCCAGGATTAGGCATAAGAGTGAAACAAAAGCCTCAGCTTGTTAGATTTAGATAAAACTTAGATGAAAAGGTTATGACACACTGTCTTTTTTGAGCCCGTCCTCTTGTTGAAAACAAATTTATAGTCGTTTAAACAACCTATTTATTACAACCCATAGTTACGTACTGCTGTTTAGCATCTACTGGTAAACAACAAATCATCATATTGTGACATTTAAATGACTAGATGGACCAATGTCATTGTTATATAGAGACAGCCTGGTCACGTTACCTGGTCACGTTACCTGATGACTTCATTTCAGTACCCATGTTAACAGATTGGGGTGGCCACACAGGCTGCGTGAGAGGTGCATGTCAACTGCATGTCAAGCATCGTGGAGCAGCACGTCATTTACAAAATAGAGCAGATGCCTATTTTTCCAGGTAAGCGGCTCACGGCAAAAACAGAAAGAGAAAAGTCTTATTGATAGTCAAATTAGCATCAAACCGGCAATATTTTACATAATTTACACCTTTTGCTACAGTATCAAAGTAATGCGAGCAGCACGCAGCAGCGAGGTGACGCGATGCTGGTCTACCTTGGGTCAAAACCGGGTCGTACTGAGGGTGTTAGATCGTGTACTGTGATGTAGAGGTATTGATCTCTCTGATGTGCAGGTGCGAGGCGTATAGTGTGAGAAAATGTTTGATGTGGTTTGAAGGTGGTCACATGACAGAGGGTAAAGAGTGACATCAAACAATAGATTAGAACAATGGAACATTATCTGTG
>JAPQRN010000018.1:6577449-6596159 GCA_037367275.1 Coranthus polyacanthus
ATGACTCACATGACTCAGTCGATGTAGAAAACGTCGCGCAAATATTAGATTAAATTGCCGACTCTTTTTTTTTTTTTTAAAAAACAGTACACTACCTGTTTCATATTGCACATGGAACAGTAAAAAACCAGAAAGAAAATCTGATGTGCATCGTTACATTTTCACAACACAATTTAATAGGTATGTCTGAATAACAATAAATACAAATGATACGCCTAAATACAGATACAATAATTTCACCAAAATTTAAACTGTGAAGGGATCCATACAGGAGTGTGACACTTTACAGACTTTCGTCCTTTCTTTCTCTGTTAATAATTTCCTCATGTTTTATGCCTCCATGTTTTGAAACATCTTGTAGGTGATGCTTCAGAAGGCGTCCTTTAATCAGCATACCATTAACACATGCGGTTGAAGTCCATATAATCAGCTCATTTTAACGTGGACCTCTCTGCCCTGCCTTGTGATATCAATGTAGTGTTTGATGTTTTTCCCAGTCAATCGCAATCACGTGAACCACATGGGGTAAATGACATGTAATCAAATATTTAATTAGGGACTTTTCTCCCATCATGGCATGGGAAAAAAAAAAAAGAATTTGTTGAGGTCAGCGAGGTTCCGTCGCACATAATTATGTAGTCCGCATTATGCATGGACAGTTTTTTCTCTTTTTTTTTTTCTTCTGTTGATTCAGTTTGAATCAGATGTCTTTTTAATCCCATCCTAAAAACACATAAAGTTGAGTCTGTCAAACCTATATTCACTCGGATTCTTGCCTGTGTATAAAAATTCCAAAAAGGGGCATTCAATACTCAGTTTAGTGTAAAGACCTCATTGACATTCACAGATTTTCTTCTCCTGTTGCTTTCTGTCGAGCTCTCTCCCCTTTATATTAAAGCCTCGTTTTGTTCGGGTCTTTGACCGATGAGCGCTTGCCATTTGCTCCACTTGCCGCTCATCCGTTTGTACAGCATGAAAACTCTCGTCACATATTAATGGACTATCAGGGCGAGAATTTTTCCTCTCTGTTGTACTGTTTTTCACTTCTCTGCGCTTTGAACAAGTGAATTTGGATGTCGTACACTGGGGAAATGGTTATGAGATTTCGTTAAGTGCTGTTGAACTTGCTACATCTGTGCAGGCCGGCTTCATTTGGTTTGGATGAAAAGCGCTTATTATTGTCTAATTCAGTTTGAGAGAGACCTTTTGCAGAACATTTGTAGCTTTGTGTCATTCATAAGAAGGTTCTTGTTTCTACCTTTATACTTCTGCTGCTAAAAACTGCACTGCATGCACACCATTTGGGTGAGATGGTCGGACGTCTTAATATTTTTGCATCACACTATGTTAAACACGAGTTCAGTGCCGAAAGTTGTAATTCCCAGATTCTGACAAAACTGTATAGACACCAGGAAAAGGGACACAACACACTTCTATCGCTTGAATCAAGAGGAAATTGGTAATGACAATTCTGAACAACATATCTTCTGTGGTTTATAAACAATTCCTTCTGTATTAAACGACAGCGTGATTCTTTTTAGATTTTCTTTCTTGTAGGAAGGCATAATGAGCCTGCAGGCCATCCACACAGCATAACATCCACTTATTTTTGCAATATTTAGTGAATTACAGAAGGCAAAGGAAACATTAAAATTCATAGCATGGGTATTGTATGTGACAAATCTCACATAAACGTGTGGAATGTGTTGATGATGCTGCTGATATATATTCCCTGACAAGCTGGTATCTTGGCTTACTGTTATACAACACAACACAGCACGCAATGCATGAAGTGTCTAAACCATGTACAGACTTTAATGCAACCCGTTGTATAAGATACAAAGCACTGATCAAGTTTTTGCATAATGCGAGAATGCAGACTCACCAGTTTGCTCAAGTATTTTCTCTTCTTATTTCTTAATAATTCATTGCTGAATTTAATAACTGCAACGTAATGTATAGCTTTCAGGACAGACACGCATCATCTAACATTCATAATGGAGAAGAGTTGTGTGACCCGTTTGATTATGTGAGGAGGACTGCACAAAAACTTGCAGATGAAATGAAATGTCCCTGAAAATACTTTATTTATAATATTTCAACCTCTCTCTGCACCGGAGGACATTGCGTCATGTAATGGCACCAGACAGTGCCTTTAAATCTCCTGTAAATACCAACGCAGAACAGTTCCTTATGACAATATTCACTGGATGCCTTAAAATAATCTGATGCTTTGATTTGAGTGTCACTCAAATGTATAGTTTTGCACGGTATATTTTCTTGTGCAAGACATCTGTGGAGATCTGCTCTCTGACACATTTTCCCTCTGCGTTCAGAGTCGAAAAGAATAAGATACAGTTTTACAAAAACAAATTAGAAGAGCTGTAAAAGAACAACATCAAAGGAGTTATATACTCCAGAGCTGAAGAAAATATTGCAGGACTCTGCATGTAATCTTTCGATCAAAGGCAAGTCTTTGGAAATGTCTGAATTCAATGAAAATACAAGGTAAATATACATACGTTATTTCACTTTAAAAAGGGTCAGTCACCAGTGACCCGAATGATAATGGTATTAAAGAACAAAGAGCAAAAACAACATTTTATCATGAGAATATACAACAAACACACCTTTCCCTGCATCGTCACACCAAACACAGTCCTTACTGAGGTGACAGTGTGATACAGTATACTGCCACATGCGGAGAATGAAAGACGAAGTCTCTGTTCTTATTAGCATTTATGGATGTGTATGTGACTGTTTTCCCTGCCTTAAGATTAAGCTTTTATGTGTTTGTTGTTGTCACTCGAAACAACCCATAGACTATTGTTTTTGTTCTGGAGCTTCACAGAGACATCGTTTTCCAAAACGTTTGTATATAAGTAATAACTGATTTTATTTTAGGTCTGTTAATCACATTTAAGTCCTGCTGTTTGTCTATTATTGTCACAGTCACAGAATTCTTTAGATTTTAGAATGGAAACGTGACAGCGTTAAACGAATCTTAATCGAGAAATTGCTTGTTTATTGTGGAGCGTCACCTCTGTACCCCCTTGTGGCAAATACTGAGTTAAGCATTTGTAACTAAAGCTACCTAGTTAAGTGTGGGAAACATTTTGATGAGCGTGATAATGGCTTTGGCTTGATTGGTTGTGGTGTCAGAGTCAGACCCTTTGTCATCATCTTGACTACCCGCTCTTCAGCGAGTGATTACGGGTGTAAGGTACGTGTGAAGTGGAAGCCGTTAAAGCCAATAGCAGAATGTGAGGCTGGTGGAAGGGCATGTTTGTGTAGTAATTCATCCCATCTTATACATAATTTGCTGAAGTCTTGATCTTTCGATAAACTACACGTTAGTCTACCTTTCTGTGGACATCGTGATAACAGATAGAACCAACATATTGACGCTGTTGTCCGGTGATTGCTTTGAGTTCTGTCCTCCTCTTGAAAACACTCTCATGGATAGTTTATTTGTTATGAACCATAGTTCTGGACTGTTGTTGCAGCCTGAATGTGAGGAATAATGGATGCATATTTACAAGTGAAATGAGTTCATAGTGTTTACAATGAAATATGAGTAAAAGTACATTTTAATATCACTGCAGTCTTTCTTCATCTGCGTTTTACGCATCGTTCCAACTATTTCTTATATGGGGTTGTGCATATTTTAGTCCAAACCATGATTTTTTTCCTACACCGAATCAAGTTGCTTTTGTGCCTAAATCTAAACAAACCCTATCCACGGCATTGTCTCAGCTTACAGTAATTTCATACATGCTATGGGTCATATCAAAAGGTAAAGAAAACATTGACCATCATTCAGGTTGGAGGACTTTGCACTCAGTCACACAACCACAGATGTTTTTGACGTTCAGTGATACACTGTATGTTTGTAACGAGGACAGTCTTTAATAATGTAAATGCACTCAAGAGAATTTTCTTCACCGTCTTTTTCTCATCACTGTTTGCCTCCATTCTCAAAATGTACATGTTGGTAGTAGCAGAGGTTTGAGTTGGCACAACCAATAGAGTGAGAGCAGAACAAGGTTAGTTTATGCCCAGACCTGATAAAAGTGCAATGTGACATCCATAAATGATAGCTATGCAGGAACCGAGGTTGTGCATATTCACAAAATGTCAGAATGATTGAGATAGAGCACAGAACAGAATGCATGGAGGGAGTTATAAATGTGTATTCTTCTGTTTTTGTGCATACAGGCATTGAGTATTGAGTACCCACAGCCTGGTGCACAATATCTTTTTCCATCAAAAAATTTTCCACTGCACAGGAGGATTTTTAGTCTTTGTTTTGCTTGGAATAAATAGAAGAAGTAACGGCTACCGCGATTAAAAAAAGTCAGACCAAAAAATTCTTTAATAGGGGAAAGGCACTCATAAAAAGTTTGAAGAGAATGCAAAAACAAAAACCAGAAAAAAAAACACGGCAGAGAAAATTATTTCATGTTTTCATAAATGCAAAAAAAAAAAAGGGGGAAAAATAATCTTTTTTTTCCCGGCAGGAGATGGTGAGACAGTGACAGACGTCTAAGGAGCATCTTTTCATATCAGCGTGTCCTATAATTAATCCTGATTAGACCAGATAACTAAATGCAGTTTGTGTAGGGGTGTCTCTGTATGTGTGCCCGATCGGATTTAAAGTGCGTGCAGTATTTTTTTGTGTTCTGAGTTTGATGAGGAGTTGTAAAATGTTTACTGAACTAGGTTACAGAGTGTAGACAAGGGTTAAGGTGTGAGTTTATGTGTGTGTATCCGTATGTGTGCGCGTCAGATCACGGCGCAGACATTCGAGGCAGAGCGTTCCGTGACAAGCCTCATTAAGAGGGAATCTCTCCACTGTTCTGGCTGTCGACACCGCCACCGCCAGACTTCTCTAATTACGCACTCTAAGTGCCGTTTCATGCAAGCAATCAGCCCACTGCTCTTTGCATATGCAAATATGACAGACCTGATCATTAGCTTTTATATCTAACACACTCTAATTGTTATTGTAAAAACTGCCGCATGGAGCCAAGGGCAAATGCACTCAGTCCTCTTGCTGTCTTTCCCTCTCCCTTTCTGCCTTAATCCATCACGACTGTCGGCTCTCATTCCACTACATGTTTTATGAGGTTTTGTCACTCTAAACACAGTCATGCGGTTGAATGTCACGGTAGTATAATTAGCTAACAAATGCCTCTGCCTGACATTGTTGCATTAGAGCAGAGGGGGGAAAAAGTAATAGAGAAGCACTTCCTGGCAAGGGCTAATTGGCCAAATGGAGTCACTTAGGCAGAACAACAGTCCCATAACAACAATGATGATGATGATGATGATGATGACGATGATGATGGCCCTACAGAAACGTCATGGGACCCCTCTGGCCCAAACAGATCTCCCACCAATTGAAGGTAATGCTTTGTGGTGTTTGGGGAATAATTGAGTTAAGTGGAAAGATGAAAATGTGAGATGTTTGAAGGACATTAGTATTATCGTCCCTGGATTTGCATGCTCGAGACCTGTTTGAAAACCAACGACCTGAATGCAAGGCTGGCCTTGACGGTGTTGGGAGCCCAGGACAAAGACTGTAGAGGCCCCTTACATCCCCTTCTACATTAATAATGCATTTGGTGCATTTTAAGGCAATATGAACAAGAGGTATATGAATATGCAACGCATTCGACGGATAGTTCTGGGGGAAAAGGATGTTCATTATTGTAATTAAACACACAGTTTGTTGTACTACACATCATCTAAAAATGATGCGTAGTAAATGTTTCCAACGATGTTCAAAACTCAGAGAAATGCATAATTTATTCACTGTGACGGTCCATTCATTTGGTTGTCAATGTCATATCCCCTTTATTAAGCTGAATGTAACCATTAACATTGCTTGCAGCTATTTCACCTGAATGAAATGATAAACGTGATGTGAATGAAGCTGTGAGCAATCTTATTGAGTTAGCTCTCAGTCAAATGGTCTGTCACGTGTTCAGTTCAGTCTTGTGACGTGTGTGTTTAGGGCTTTTACTGTGAAAGGTAATAACAGAATCTGCAATGTCCGTTTGTGCAAAGGTGCAAATGTGCAAAGTCCGTTTTTGTTGATGCCGTTACTGTAATTATGTTAGTGGCATCTTCTGCTGCACCAGAGAAGAAAAGTGACACTTCTCGGTCTTCCACAACAAATGGTTAGAAAAAAGAAATGTTCATTTTTTTTTTTTAAATCTTGTTTTGCAGCGCCCCCCTGATATTTTGCACACAAGGCAACTGCATAAGCCGTGGGTTGGCTCTGCCTGAAGGACCCACAGTCACAGCTATGCACAGATATGCTTTAATCTTGAAAACATGTGCAACCTTTTGAATTTTCTAGGAGTACTGTAGAAATGTCTAATTTTCTTTTTTAATTATTTCGCTCTTCTTCATCTTCTGTGACCACGTCTGTGAGGTCTTGGTCTTGGACAAAATTCTCCCTGAACAGTCAACTATCAAAGACGTCCATTTTTGAGACCCCACACAAGCTAAGTTTAGAATATTTCAGCCCCACACACTACAGGACACATTCTTGTTACGGAGACTGACGCAATGAAAAGGGCTGGGTCGCAGTTGCGGATAAATAAAGACGCGTCAAAGCATTTTTGTCACTCAAAAGGTGGACTGACTTGTTACGTTATGTGTGAATGTGGAGAATAAATCCAAGGGTTTTTAGTGAGTAATCATCATCCTATAACATCCTACTAGTTGACATTACTTATCTCATTGGAGCAACAACTTAATAAAATTAACAACAGGAGGAGAAGACCTGTAATGTGTCCCAAGACGCAACCCCATAGGAAACTGCTCCTAATTTGAATTACTCTAATAAGAAACTGTCATCCAAAACTGGTTTTAGACTGTATTAAAGTCCTTTCCTTCTGTTCAATAAATCCCTACAGGACACACGTGTGCGTGTGTTACATCTGTCACCTCTAATTTGAAATGTTTTCCCAAACATTGATGTTGCACAGTGATCCATTGTGGTCACATTGGTGAAATCATGTGCAACCAACACCAGGCTGTTGAAAAAAACAAAAAAACATCCAACATAAATATCTGGTTTTTCTCCTGTTTGGTTGTAACTCTTGGTTATAACTATGTGGGTTAAAAAAACTAATTTATTCCAACTCTGTTTGTCCTTTTAACATAAATGAAAGCCTACGCCAGACGTTTTCCATTTGGAAAGTCTAATTGCATTAAGATCTCATGAAGTTGTTTTTGTAATTAAAAACTAATTCTGTGTTTCTATGGATTATCAAGTAAACATGATTTTTTTTTTTTTTTTACAAGAAATTATCTGTAAAAGCAGTCATGAAAAAACCTCTGACACATTGTTTTCTGCCACGTGGAATATAACTACATCTAAATTAATGGAACACGATCTATTCATTTTGTTTGTTTTTCATTAATGTTAACTGAACGACGACTGGCAAATTAGTAACACCTGTTTAATTCACTCATATTGTATCGGACATTGTTTTTTGCTGTGCAAAATACACAGCATTATTTGGACATACTGTCAATTCTTTAGCTTCTGTGAACGGGTCAGATGTTTTAAATGTTTTCATGAGATGCATAAGTATTAATAAACCAATTAATATTCCAGCTCATTTAAACACAATGTGTATTGAAGCATTCCTGTATCAACATTAACCACTTTTTTGTGTTGCGTCTTTTAAATGAGCCCAATAACATCAGGACTGAAACAAGGCCTAGAGGTGTTCGAATTGAATCTTTACACAATTGATTACTGAAAAAATAGACAAAGAATAAAACCTACAGGCCCGTTAATTAAATTAAGCTGCTTGGCATTTATACTGATCACGTTTCTCCTAACTAATTCTTAGGAAGCCTGTGTCCATGCTGTCTTGTTCTTGCTTTGCTGACTGCACAAAATGACAAATCGTAATGATGCTGAGAATAATTTGATATATTGCCGTCCCTTGCAGTGTGGGGAAAGGTCAGGTTGGCCACTAGTGTGTGGCTTTCTTTAAGCTCACCTCTCCCTTAAATACCATCTTTGATAGCAGTCGTTCCCAGCAAACATACCATTAGCAAATAAAAGTTAAACTAAGGGGACACTGTCAACCCCACGCTGCATTTCCTCAAGGAAGGAACCTGCTCTTTGACAAACTTCATCCTAACATGCATAAGGTCACGCTGTCTCGTTGTCCCGCTAGTCTGGACTCTTGAAACCCACAGCAATGTCTCATTTACATGGCACTTTGTTTCTGTGTAGTACAAGCACCAGTAGTTGAGGGATTAGCGTTCTATCTGTTTCACGGCGTCAGTACGACTGACTGTTGTGCTTTCACTATGAAAATCATTTGATGAAGTTCAGCCTATTTAGAAAATGTTTGCAATACAGACCTTTCTCTTATTTTATCTACTGGAGTGTAAAAAGCTAATTTTTCAGTGTCTTGTGATGAGGGACTTGACCAAAGCCAGCAACCTGTTAAACGTGTTGGGAAATAAAACGTCTAATATTTTAGCCATAGTAGCAGCAATTTCTATTGTACAACCCCAAATAAGAAATAGCTGGCACTGTATGGAAAATGCTCATTGAAAATGTAGCAGTTACATCCACAAGTGCCAGTTCAGTATTGACAAGGGTTTTCCACAGTAATCCTGACCCATGTGGTTCTATCAGCTCGAGATGAAGGACGATTCTTGATGCGGTGTCGTCTCAGGGAACTGTTTTCTTGAATGCGTTTCAGCCTGAATGTGATGAATGGATGCATATTTACAAATGAAATGAAGCTGACCAGACAAAACATGGAATATGTTGTGCTCACACTGTCTACAACGAAATACAAGTCAAAGTACATTTTAATGTCGCCGCTTTCATTTTTAATTTGCATTTTTGATACTGTGCTATTTCTTATTTTTTGGGGTTGTAAAACAATTACTTTTAGTTGCGCTCGCACTCATATGGATTATTCTTGTACAGGGGGAACAACTGGTTCAGTGCATATGTCTGGAACTTTCTGTACCAAATCTCACTCGACCATTGAAGCAACACAAATGCTGACACAATTCCATCTTCTCTTAATGTATGTTTAATATGATGCAACCCATTCCTACTCATTTATTTAATTTCCGTTATTCAGTGTGCATTTTGCCTACTTCACATCATCCCTACAGTTTACGTATCTACATATTTTCACTCCACCATGTGCAGTTTCAGAGAGTGCAGTCACAGGCATCATAACATATTACCATTAAGGGATTCAGGCAGCCCCACAACATTAACATTTCAGTCCATGGGAGGGTTTTCACAAACAGATTTTAATATATGTGTTTAATTTTATTTAAAGAGAGATTTAGCTACTTTTTTTCTACTCCTCTGAGGTACAGTATTAACTGCATACATTTTGTAAAATAAAAGTCTCGCTAAAGTTGAAAACCTTTTTTGTAAGGGTGACTTAAGCAAGGAAACCCATATAAAAAAGGCTGCAAAAGTAGGTGGAACTGTACAGTCGCCTTTCAGTTACAGCTAAAATGTCTAAGTGGAAACTGGCACAAGTTCTCACTTTCTTACTGTGTGTGAGTAAGAAGAATGTCATCACCAAATGTGCTAAAATAAAAAAGTAACTTTCACTGTGCGCCTTGCTTTTTATTAAACAAGCATTGGTACCGTCAGGGCAGATAGGGTAGGCCAATGGAGTCAAATATTAGATAGCTTAGATAGCGTAGACAGAAACGCCACAGAGGGTGGTGTAGTGAGAGACTTGATCCAGCTGTAATGGGGTTCAATTCGCCAGCCTAACCATGCCTCTCCTTAATACTCCCCCTGGCTGATCCTCAATAGCATGGCTTGAGGAAATTATCACTGGCCTAGTACTCCTTAATATATACACTCCTTTTACTCGAGAATCCATACAATATTACTCCTCGGCCTCAGATGGTGTCAGAAAGGCAAAAGTGCGATATTGAAAAACTTACTCATTGTAGCATAAGCAGCAGCACAGATTCACTGTGGATGAGTGGTAGCCTTGTGCACTTAAATATTGAACAGAGGGGGAAAATGAATCTATTCGCTTTCATGCATTATTAAAACCAAGTAAAAACAGAATTGTATCCACTGACTTTCTGTTTTATTCTCCGAAGTGAGAGGACAGAGAATTTGAAATTATGAGGCTCCATTAGTAATCAGAGCAGTTTGGAGAGCTTTGAGTTTCCACATCCTGCCCAGTGAAACTGACAGGAGGTACAGTTCATTTTTATAGCCGGTCCATGCTGATGCTCTAAAGGCCCTCTTAGGTTCCATTAGGCGCAACAATATGACGACTCCTTTGTTTTTGATTTAATTCTTCATTCAATTCACTTTATTTGAGTGACGATGGCCTTAGAAACATGTAAAATACTGAGATACTATTGTACTGTATAAATATTAAAAGGCACAAACATCTCTATAGGAATAGCTGGATATACTGTTACGACCAACGGCTGCACTTGCATTAGACTTTGAACACAGGTACGTAATCCCCCTGTGGTACATAAAAGCAGACCTTAGCAGGTGTGGCTAGCAAGAAAGTGAGTGAATAAAGCATTTAGATATGCATGAAAGCACAGAGCAGCGGACAAAGTAGCAGCCTCATCGAGAGCTAAGGAAAGGTGAGTCACACAAGTGAATGGAAGAGAGCACTGGTGGTCTTCACTGAGTCCAGTGCAGCACAGCAACAAATTCGACATGTCTTACTGATCCTATCTTACCAGGAGATTCCATGGAAGGTAATGTAAAGGAAAGGTCGGGGGTCGGGGGTCGACAACCTTTACTATGGAGCCATTTTTGGCCAGAAAGAGAAAAAAAAAATCTGTCTGGAGCCGCAAAACAGCCACATCAGTATTACTAATAGGCATTAATGAGCATTTATTCATATATTATGTTTTGCTGTGGTCAGAAAATGCGTAGAAAAATGCAATATTTTGGTGCATTTATGAAATTGTACACCTGCAACGAAGAAAACAGTTGACATTTTTGTTATCTTTACTGGGTTTTTCATTACACTTGTTCATGGCTGTAATGGAATGTATGAATCATAAATAAGAGCTATTGTTGTCGCTGTTGTTGTTGTTGTTGTTGATGGGTGTTTTTGTTTTTTGGGTTTTTTTTGACAATGCCACAGGGAGCCACTGCTGAGATTATCATCTGATGCGTTCCTGCACTGAATTCCCATGCTGAAACTACTGTTTATAGGACATTGATCATTTAAACTTGTCACCTGATCATCAGACTGACAGGATCCTCTGAGGGTTGAGTCAAAAGATCAACAACTTCTCTATTCAATCGATGTCACGGCCAACTTTCTGTCTACAGAGCCAGACCCAACTGGGCTTGTTTGTTATGTGAACTGGTAAAAAAAAGCTCAATAGTTTTTGCCATGTAAGGAATATAATTGATTTTAGTGATGTCAGGCAAGCTTTAATGGTGTGTATTTGAGCAGCCCGACATGGGGAGTCTTAGCTGGTCTATGTAGACCATCAAAGTGCAACATCAATGTTTTGTTTTTCTCTTCTTCTTCTCTTCTTATATTCCCTGCTGTTCTCCAGTTTGCCTAGTTATAAAAGCACCCACCCACCCCAAAAAACGGTTATGTCCAGTTGACTTCGAACCTTATTAACTTTCACTCTTGTCGCCTGTTGTAAGGTATCCAAGGTCCATTTGTCCATCCGACACATTATGCGCCGAATGTTGTCCTGTATTGGAAATTTGAGAAATGTGAATGAAGCTGAATGGTCTGGTTCAGGGAGCAGGCTTAAGCAAACGTACAAATAGCAGTTTTTGTGCTGCCAGCACCCAAAAAAACAAAGAACTGCACCCTTTTGATTCGGTACCAGTTGCCAGCATGATGGTAATATAAACTTAACTCATATCTAAACTTATAAACTCTAAAGTCATTTGACTTCTTTTGTCACGGGTGTGGCTGCAAGGCTGCTGAACAGATCTTGCTGTATGTTGGCATTATATTGTGTTATATCTGTCATATTAAAATATTTCGAATTGGAATTTGACATAAGTGTCCATGTGAATCGTTAACATGATTTGTACTCTTTGCTGAAATGAAAAGAAGTCTCATGGAAGTCTCCGTTCTTTATGGGTTCCCTGGCTGGATGGTTTTAGTGCTAAAACAATAATTAAGACGTCATTTATGTTTCTTTTTATTTGTTATGGCGCATTTGTTGTTTAGAAAATCTAGCAAGTCTGAGTGTACTGTGAGTCAACGTGTCTGATAAAAACCATTTGCAACTAAGCCTCCTGTAAATAAATCAAGAGGATGTAAAACTGCATCTGTATGTTTGCTTGTTTGGTAGACTTAAAGCTCCAGGCTAGCATTCCTAAACATCCCTATCCACCATCAGACACAACCGCACGCTAACGTACACAAGCGCACAAACATCGACATTATACCCAGCCAATTTACAGCCCAGTGGATCTCCAGATTGTGTTTTCAGCAAAGTCCAATTGGCGCCTCTCCAAAGCGCTATTGAGCATATTCCCTGTCTCTGCTTTCTTTATCATCCTATCAAGATATTTCCCCTGATGGCTAGCCTGTTGCAGGTGGGAGTGAGAGAAATTGTATGTCTGGATAATGAACTCACACCTTTTCCCTCTTTCTCTGCCAAGCACTCTGTAAACCTGAGCAATGCTGTATTTCTTCTCCCTTCCCTGTGTCTGCGTATCAGGACTGAAACTGATTCCTAATTTGTCAGAAAGCCTGATTTCGGAGGGGTCAACTGTGTTCCACAGCTGATAATCCGCTAATTGGAATTTGGTTGTGTAATGGGGGCAGTGCGAGGGGAAGACAAAGACAGATAGAGAGAGAGAAATAAAACTAGGTAGGTTGTTAAAATGGGCGGGCAGAATAATCAATAGCAGTTAGGGGAATGTGTTGTGTGTCAATCTAACAGCTTGTTCTTGTTCTTGGGGGACAAACCCCAGACGTGAAAACTACTCGGTAGAGCCAGAGCCAGATTGACGTTCCACTTTATTGAGATTTACTGAGTCTGTATGGATTTGAATGATCCTCTGTGCAGTCTGTCAGTTGTCATGATAATGAATGGAAGATGACAGGTTCAGTGCCAACCATTCTCACTTTGCTGCTCACTGGCGGAGGCGGCCAAACTTTATGACAAGGGCAGCCAAGGGATCTAAATACGACAATGTTGGTGGGCCAGATTCATGATTAGACGGAGAAACAGATAATGGCTTTTTAGTAGATATGATGTCATAGTGTACTTTACAATAACTTTTAATGTTTGCTCCAAGTTGTTGGCAAGAAAAAAATAACTGAATAAATTGGCACTCAAACTTACATCACACTAACTAAATATTTGAGCGTCTCCATACTGTAGGGAGTTGAGACACTGGCTGAAGACTTTTATTGCAGCGTATGTGTGCTGAGAATTCAGCCTAAGATGACCAATTTATTGTTTAAAAGCTACCCTTTATGATTTTAAAATACAGAGTTTATCCTTTGGTTTTCTGTCGCGGCGCTCCTACTTGTCACATATTATTTCGCGAGGTAGACTCACTTACGTGCACTTAAAATCACAAGTGTTTTGACCCCAGTCTTGCTCTTTTCTGTCAAACCTCCTTGACTGTGCTGAAGCAAAGTGGTACTGCAATCACATTATTTTATGCTCGAAAAAGTCCAGCCTAGTAGCAAGTGTGTAACAATGGTGTTTGTCTTATATTGTAAGTGGCCACATTTTCGACTGGAATATGCAACTTTTCTCACGTGCAGTACTGACAGGCTTAAAACGGCAACATGAATAAACAAGCAGTTTTGTACATATTGAGTTTGACTTTAAATTCAACACAGATACATAGACACACACACACTCACACACAAAGAGATGAGATGAAGAGATGATTCAGTCTGGTGCTCACTGGGCCATTGTCACTGTCACAGTGGGGAATATTACTCCACAGTCAGCTTAACAGCTGACCAAATCTATCTCTGTCTGCCTCTTGCTTTCTCACTTTCTGCTTGTTTGAAAATGTATGATGATGAGCTTCGTGTGACAGATATTATATGGCAAAGAAATATCAGTTATTTTGGTCTATTAATAGACTTAACATTATTAATAAAATACAGGACAGATCCATACAAAACAATACACTGTAAAGCTCAGCTGCGCTGCACAACATAAGGAAAACAATTGCTTTCAATTCATGACTAATTCATGATATTATAATAAAGAATCAACTATAGAACATCATATTTAAAGATGCAACAGTATCTGACAGGATTTTTTTAGTTCCACTGTGTGTGAACCGTGGAATAGTTATATGACATACTTACCGTCAAACGTTTTCTTAAAATGAGGAAAATCTGCCTGTAGTCGCAGATAATGAATAATTGGAAGTGACGATCATTCTGATGAGTCCAACATGGTCTGCATGGTCACATATTTAACAGGAAATCGTGCACATGAGTTGCCTTAAACTGTGAAATTACTGCAGCTCACTGGTGAATCTGAGTAGGAAAAACATCAAGGCCGCAAGCAATTATACCTTCATTTATATGTTCTGTACGAAGGCAGCAGATGTTAATATTGGCATGATGCTCAAATATATGTCAAGGCAATGCCTCCATCTTCAACATTGTCCTCTGTGGCAGATGTCTGGATGGCCCATTGATCCCAGGACACCAAAGCTGTTTTTATTTCTCATCTGTAACACTGCAAAGTGAATTCACCTTCACCTCCTGGTTTTAAATGTTATGTTAAACACCAATGGAAATTCACTCCCACATAAAACCAAACTTTGAACACAGTTTTGGTGTAAAGATGGAACTTGAGTTATCCAAGGACTGCTGATTTTAAACTTTCAAAACTGCACAGGTTGCACTGTTTTAGTGAGTAGGAGTTCAAACAGCACAAAGCACAGAAAAAGCACACAGAAGACTGGTGCTTTTGGATAGGATAATGACTGCAGCATGCCTTGGATCCAAAGACAGACTCCGATTTATTAGCAGGGATCCACATTTTCAATCTGGAATTGAATTCTATCTACATAAGGGGGGGGGGGGGATGAAAGCTGATATATGAAAGCAAGTATCTGTTATATTAAATTTGAGACTGTTCTTCATTTTGATGAGGACCTGCCTGCAACTTTCACAAAACCCTGGAGACCACAAAGCTCAAAACAAAGCACACTGGGTGATGAACATGTTTTTTTTGGTTTTTTTTTAAAGGCACCTCTCTGGTACAGAGACGGCTCAAGAGTTTTTGCCTGGAGCTGCAAGCCTTCTTTTCACCACCACTCCCTCTCCCCCGGTGTTTAAAATGATCGACTTTTACATTATTTTAATCCAGTGGACTGACGCGTTATTGGAAAGAGGGGATGGATCTGGACGTGCACGACCGGTCATTGATCAGTGGGAGCAGGCAGGTCGAGTAGTTTCCCTAAGGATCCCCTTCACACACACACACACACACACAAACACACAATCACAATTGCGTGCCGTTGGCCACAGCGGTGTGGGTGTTTTGGCGCGCGCACGATCACGACTTGACTCGACCGCTGCTCCTTTGCTGAGAAGTTCATTTCAGATGAAAGAATCCGGTACTATACTGCATCACTCTCTTATGGATGCATTGTGCTGGATGCTTTGGCAATGCATGCGTAAAACAATCGATTCAGCGTGATACCCTCGTGATGAACCACATATCATCAGTATATCTGAATTGCAAACACAACTGATTTTCTGGTAATAGGTGGTGCGATTCATCTCACAGGAAGCCGCCGTTTAGTTACGCACAATGCAACAACTCAAACGCAAGAAGGCTTAACTGCGATCGCACTCTTCGATCGGTCGGAAAAAAACGCACGCAAGAGAGAGAGGCGAAGGGAACGGGGAGGTACGCGCGCACTCGAGCTGTAAGAAGCAGTTTTTTTTTTTTCCTGGGACGCGCACAGACAGACAGTGCTGCTGGTGAGACAGCAGAAGGAGGAGAGCGGGAGAGGAGGAGGACGCACAACACAGACACAGCGAAACAAAGTTCTTCTGTGTCAAGTTTAAGTGTGGTTACAACAAATGTCTGCATGCAAATTTAATGGAAGTTTTGGATCATAAAAAGAAAAAGGAGAAACACCCCAAAGGAACGTGTGGACCTATGGATCTTGGTGTGGCAGGAGCGCTTTAGTGCAGTGGAGCCAATGAGATATCCAGTCATGATTTGGGTCGTATTTTTACCAGTTTTGGTTTCTTGCGCTTTCGGAAACAGGACCGCGGATCAGGTGCCATTCTTTCACGGGCATGTGTTTGAGAACTCATCTCCGGGTTCCCGGGTCAACGGACTGAGCGTCCCATTAAAACGGCTCAACTCGCAGAGGCTGTGTGGTACCGAGGAACCCAGCTCAGCGGCAGCGCACTTCAAACTCCTGGGAGATGGAAGCGAAAATTTCCGTGTCTTTGCGCACCATAAACGGGGACATATTTTATTGAAGACTTCTGGGGTTTTGGACCGGGAAGAGCGGGCTCAATACGCGCTTGATCTTGGTTTGTGTTGCGGGCAATGCGTGGGGCTCTCCCGCGAAGAGGAGAGTGACTCGCCGGTAGTCGCTGAAGTGGCGTCCATCAAGGTGGATGTCTTAGACACTAACGACCACCAGCCCACCTTCCCCGGTGCCGATGTGAAATTGAGCCTGGATGATGCCACTGCGCTCCGAACAGCAATTTACACTGTCACCGCGCGGGACGATGACAGCGGCAAGAACGCGGAGCTCATCTACTTTGTTTTGCCGAAAAACGGGAGTTTCTATGCAGTGCCCAAAACCGGCGATATCCTCCTGGTGGACTCTATCCTCGGTCTGGACGAACCGATTATGTTCAGAGTGTTCGCTAGAGACCGCGGGTGGCCACCTCGCACCAGCCAGAGCATAACCGTGGAGGTCAGTCCACGGCAATGGCCAGTGGCGCCCTCACTTAACCCACAGCCAGAGAAGCGGAATCCTAAATCGCAAAATAAAGTGCCAGCAAGAAAGTCTAGGTCACTACTGGAATCGGACAGCCCCGTTTTCATCAACGTGTCTGAGGATGCAGGAATTGGCTCAGTGGTGATGAACCTGAACCCGGTGAGGTTTCAGTCCGCCACCTTCGAGCTGGTGGAGCCCGACGTGGAGAGCTCTCCGGTCAGCATGAGCCGGGACACCGGGGATATAATCATATTACGGAAACTGGACCGAGAGACCGAGCCTCTGGTGGAGATAACTGTCAAAGTTCAGGATAAAAGAGGTGAGCAAGCGAGCGGGCACGCGTGTTTGTCTGTGTATGGACGAGTAAAGTCGTAGCCCACTCAGTATGGGTAAGTGTGTGTAAGAGCGGGAGCGAGAGAGAAAGAGAGACTGTATTGAACGCGAAGCTCGGTGCGCGCATTTCTTGTCTCTTGTGCGTTTGCTGCAGACACTTCAGGCAATATATTTGAACGAAATGTTCTAAAATAATTTTTCATTTTCCATTCATTTTCATTGTCTTTGCCGTTAAATGCTTGTCCTGTCAAACGTCGTCCAGTGGTTTGTCAGGAAAGCGCGATGGTTAAATTTGATGCGCAAATTACGCACGCAGACTCAGTGTTCTCGAGCCTTGGTTAATTTGAATGACAGAAGTTCTAATTGTATTGTCTCAATGAAACTCTTTTCTATTCCAAACATAAACATTTACACTACAAATGGAGATGCGACAGTGTGGCAGTGGATCTCGAAATCTTTATACTCTAGGTTTTAGACACTGGATTATACAATGGTTCAATTTATCATTGTTTCGTGTTACTAAAAAGTGAAGTAAGCGTTGGAACTTCCATTCTCCAGTGGTTTCTGGAAGTTAGATTGAGATCTGCTGGACAGATGTTCTGCTTGATATGGCAGCAACACAAGAGTTATTATATATTATCAATGCCTTTGGAAAGTTGCACCCACAAAGACATTGCATAAATCGTATTACAAGGTCTTTAATAGCATCAGCAGTGAGCACCATGTGCAGCTCCCTGAGTTCAAGGAAGGTCATGGGAGGAGTGTCTTGTGGATGGTAGAGGAACCCTGAGTAATGAGAGAAACATCTACACATAAAGGCTTCACTTAGCTCTAGTAGAGTGCTTATCCAGTATACTGCTCCAGTGGAAAATGCTAGCCTCTGGGCTAAGGACCTCGCCAACTTGCAACTTCATTTAACAACATCTGGTTGTCTCAGGCACTTTCACGTCCATGCACTAACCAGGGCCCATCCTGCTTAGCTCCTGAGATCAGACAAGATCAGGCTTTCCCAGGGGAGTCTGGCAGTAAGCAGTGTCAAAGTGCCCGGTGTTTACAATAGAGGTTAAACTGAGTGACATTCATCAGTGTTGATGATGATTCATGTGCTTAGATAAATTAGGGCAGCTTGAATGTGTCTGCTGCTGCTGCTGCCAGCAGCACAGATGCTGGGATGTCAGGGGAGAAGTGTGGCGCATAACGGCCGTACCAACAGGTTAATTATCACCTGCGGAAAAATGAGATGGAAAGGAGAGGCAGAGAGGGAGTCAGGAAGCAGCAGTATTCATATTAATAAATGCATATGTGAAGCAGTGAGCTAATTGACTGTGACACTGAGCACCGGAGACATCTATCTATCTATCTATCTATCTATCTATCTATCTATCTATCTATCTATCTATCTATCTATCTATCTATCTAT
>JAPQRN010000018.1:6596276-6619712 GCA_037367275.1 Coranthus polyacanthus
ATCTATCTATCTATCTATCTATCTATCTATCTATCTATCTATCTATCTATCTATCTATCTATCTATCTATCTAGTGTAAGTTAACTTAAACAACACAGTTACACTGCTTGTTTCATTAAGACCAGTTAACAGCATTTGACTGGGGGAGTGCCCCAATCAATGTGACCTATTGGTCTCAATAATGTGAACTATCCTGATGCAGAAAAGAAGCTGAGTCTGCTCTTGGCACACAACACCATTTTACAAGCCCAGTAGCGGCATGCAGAGTTGGCTATTTGTCACAAATCATTTCCTCTTTGTGCACATCAAAACTGATGGAAAAACAATAATCTTTCTCTGTAAATGTGACACTTTTGCCTTCTTTTTGCAATATTCTGCCGTCCTTTGAGACATCCTTTACAGAGCGGCGGCAGATGTGTGCGCCTTCCAAATTCGCCCAGGTTACATTGTTTTAGGCAGGTCTTCAAACTTCACCAGCTGATGAAACACATTAGCCGTTGATGTTTTCTGCTACACTGTCAAAAGATAAACTAGTTTCATCTTTTTTGACAGCCCGCGCCATTGTATTTTTTGGCAAATTTACAGGAATCACACAGGAGACAACTCAGAAATACAGCAGTCTTGTCAAAAACATATTCGGTGCATATTGTTGGAGGAGGAAACAAACAAAGGAAGGTTTTATTGTCAATTTGCACAGATGTAAATGCTATAGATGAAAGCCAGTGCAGGGGTGTAGTCTGCATTTGAATCAAAGAAAAGATTGGTTCAGCTACAGTAAATCTGTCCATAAACACTTGAGTATTCAAGTGTAAAATGGCTTAGTGTATTTGATGATTAAAGCCACATTACACATTGTCGCTTATAGGACCAAATCCTTCACTGGCAAATGTCGGTTTGCGTGAGTGGATGCAATGTGCAGCCAGTATGCAGTGAAGGCATTCATGGCTAACTTTTTATATGGTTTGCTTTAACAGGATACATGTTAATGCAAAGTTTAAAGAAGTAGATCATTCCTAAATGGATGGCTTTTAAAAAAGACCAAAAGCCTAACCTTTCACATGTTTCATGGGATCGGGAGAAGGGGAGGTGTGGGGGGGGGGGCTGAAATACATTTACTTGACCTAACTGTTTATCACATCACGCTGAAAGATGGCAAGTTTTAATTTCCGGGCTTAGCAGCGGGCGGCGGGAGGCGAGACCGGCTCACCTCAGTATCTCGAGCATGAGGAACACGGCATCCATTCGGTTGTGTGTGGCGCGGTTGAAGTCTTTTAATCCTTTTGGAGTGGAGAGTTCTGCTGGAGCCTCGACCTCCCTCCATCTGCTCGCATTATCCCTGTAATCCCATCTCATTCTCCATGTCCGTCTCCCCCCCCCCCCTCCCTCTCTCTTGCTCTCTTACTTTCTCACTCTTATTTTCACTCTCACTCTAGGGATTTAGTTTGAACGGAGGAGCAGTTTAACACAGCAAGAGAGAGAGCTCCCGACATGATTCTTGGAGGGACAGAAGTGTGTGTGTGTGTGTGGATGAGGATAGAAGCGGTACAGTATGTATGAGGATCTAAGATCACCTCTTCTCGTCTGCTTTTGTGACTCACTCCACAAGTGGTGCTGAACTTCAGCAGTGTTGGAATTTTGCATGCGTCTGTGCTTGTATTATGTCACACAGCGGAGGCGGGATGTTGTTTACTCAGTCACAGTGTCAGAACTCAGCTCCGTCTTTGAGGGTTAAATGCTGGACAGGTTTAATATTAAGTTTGGGGAAAATCTTAAAGCTGCAGGAGCCAAATTCAGAATTTGAAAATACTCACCTTCTCGTCCGACCACTTGAATTGCAATATGCTGAAAGGCAATTATGGAAGTTTTACCCAATGATGCCCAAAACTATCATGCGCTGCAGTTTCAATTTTGAGTTAAGACTAAGCTGTAGTTAAAGTGGATGTCGGAACATTTCATGTAGGTCAGTGCAGTTTCCTCCTCTGTGTGTGTGAGTGTCATAATGGTAGGATTTCTCAGGTTTTTACTTTTCCATTGTTTCTTCATTTGAAATGTGATAATCTCTTTGTTTTTCTTCAGTGCACACATATCCTTTTATCCCAAACCTTTCATTTCATATTGTAAAACCAGCAACAAAAACAGAACCGAGTCAATTTCCTCACTATGTTTCCACCTCTAAAACACGTTGACGTGACACTGTTTTTTCACTGTAGTGTCTCGTTGGCATAATGATAAGTAAAATGATTAATTTGGTTAATTAGCTTAATGATTAATTTGTTAAATCGCCCACATCCTTTGCAGCTCTCGAGAACCTCCTCATCTGAAAAAACCTACGCCGCAAAAGTACACATACTATACTTCAGACAAACCATTTAACTGAGATGGAATTTAAACACGAGTTTCTGTCTTTCAGGTCTAAGCCAGTTAATTCAGCATCACATAAATAGGAGACCACTGTATTTCTTTTATCAAAAAGGTGTAATGTACTTCTGTGCTGTGCACGCATGGTGCGGAATATGACATCCTTGTCAAATAAAAGAAAAGAAAACCCACATCACATTTAATTGAAGACTCTTACAAAACCAACATCTTCACAATATATAAGTATTGACAGCTTATATGAATGGCAAGTTGGTATCAAATGCCTTTCCATAGTGTGGTTTAGTTGTGAGATTCAGACTATATTTTCCCTCAAACCTCTTGTTTGACTGTTGACAATTGGGAATTGTATGTTAAGGGGCATTGTTACCATGTGAGATTGATTAACCAAAGCTGCACAGAGCCTTTAGGCTGTTGAATCTCCTTGGGAACAGTGTCAAATATGTCATCTAGTGAAGTAAAGGCAGTATATTCCAATTATATTCTGCTCATTTTCTTTGCAACGTCTTCATTTGATTAATTATTTGAATCGTTATCCTTGCTACCTACTGTTTTAATAAGACACTCCTTAACTCCGTAACTTGTCAGATATTTTATTTTATTTTTTTTTAGTTTTTTTGTTCGCACGTTGAGGTGTTCAATTGTTTTACCCACTTTTCTCATTTCCTCTCTAATTATTTCCTATGCCAAGTCTCATAATGTGTTTGTACCTTCATATGTCAAAGAGAATCCTTTGTGCCTTTGTCTAAGAGCCATCTTCTTTGAGTCATTAAACAGTGCCTGTGAACTTGCCGGTGTCAGGGGAATTAAGGGAAACAGAATGTGCGGTACAGTTAGGTAGCGTGACCTTCAGAGCAAAATCATCATTTTGTACCGTCTCTATAGTAAAGTATACTTTCATTATGTTTATATGAACGGATGAACTACTAATAAAAACTACAACTCTGAATTGCTACTCAGTTGTCACACTTAGTTGGATTTTTGTATGTGCGATTACATTTGCTGTCAGACTGAGTGAATTTTCTCCATCAGCATGGCACTGATGCTTTTTTGCTGCATCAAAGCAACACAGTTTTCACATTAAATGTTACTTTTTTTTGACAATAGCTTTTTACAAAATGTGAAAAAACAGAGCATCTGTAATAAGGTATTTGCAAGTGTGCTTAATTTACTTTTCCACATTTGTGTATTATTTGTTTATTTTTCGGTGTTCGTCAAGACACGACAAGGATTTAGTTGCCTTAGCGTGAACGTTATTTCTTTTTCTGCAAGAGAGATGTGTCGTTTTTCTTGAAGGGATGCTTTAAAGACATTTAAATAAAATCCTGGAAATATGCCAGCCCTTTAAAAAAAAAAAAAAAAAAAAAATCTGTGCTCTAGCATTCTAGCAGGATTCTGGTTAATGAAGAGAAACAGCTGGCTTTAATCAAGATAACCGTTTGGTAGATGTCACACAGACCTTAGCCTTTAACATCTCAACAGAGCAGACTTCTGCACACAGATACACACTGATGTACAAGAAGGATGAACACACGGACTGAACTGCAAGTGTGTGCTTTTAGGCTTTTAGCCACGAAAATGCGTCAGGAATGTATTGGCATCAAGTAATTGAACAGATCAAACACACTGTAATACACATGCTCCTACTGTACATTTACCCACATAATACAACATTGTACTTATTGGGATTTTTGAGTTGCCAAATTACTACTCCATATCCAGACAGATGGCAGTGAGGAAAGCCTGTTAGCCGCATATGTTACTCATCTTTTGTTTATCGAGATGAAACAGAAACTGCATCCATTTGTTCTTTCAAAGAGCATAAATGGCGCTTATTTGGTCTTTGATGCACACACGTGTGTGGATACACAATGAGTACACTCGCATGGTTAGCCACATTAACCCACACGAATCCAATGTATAGACATTTAAATGCGTCTAGGCTCATTTCATTACATTTGCGTTAAAAACACAGATGTCCATAGTCGGCACACGCAGTTCAGCTTATCATCCAGACACAATGTGTTAACATCTGGGCCGTTCATCTCAGCTAAACAGCATGTTTCAGTGATTATCTGACCACCCATTTTACCTCCTCGTTTACTCTCTCATCTCCCAATAATTCCTTGTTTTGTGTTTTGCAGTTTTGTGTCTTCTATGAAAATACCTCATTAAGAAATCATCAAAATTCAAAAGTCTGCACGCCGACACCACTGCAATTATTTAGCTTCTAGAGGCATTTCTGAATCCACAACAGAAAGTTACATTTTTTTGAGACTCTGATTGTTGATGCAGATCACACAGAGAAAAATACAGTCAAGCTGAGTTTCCCCGGCTCACATTTAGATTAGCGACTCCAAGTCTTCCACCAATAGTTTGCCAGCTGCAGCTTGTAAAAATACCAGATCTCAGCTTTGGATGCTGTCAAACGTGCGGTGGAATTGCTTTAACTGGCAGAGTTCTCTAGTCGAATGGCTGAGAGAGTGTTGGTGTATGATCTGCTGTGAGCGCAGAGAGAAATTGAAAACACTGTTACTGTTACTTCATTGAGGACATGTATGTCCGTGTTGGAAATCAGTGCTTTCACTTTAGCTATTCTTTTGATTTTTGTTCTTTTTCGCTGTGTGATAATCCATAAATAAAATCAACGAATCAAGTGCCAGCAATTAAGACAAACAACACCATGTTTTTTTTGTTGTTGTTGTTTTTTTTTTATCAGCGTAGTGTTTAGAGGTGTTAAAAAATAAAATGTTGCTTTTTTTATGCAATATGTTGAGTAAAGGCATTTTTAGAGGAAAATGCATGTCGCTGAAGGTTTACAGTTTTAACTTTTCAAAGATGCTGAAAGAAGACAAAGGCGAGTCGATGACAGACATGCTCACACTATCTGAAGTGATAGTGGTGAAAGAGGTTGAGGTTCATCACTGTGTCAAAATGTCAGTGCTCTGTGTTCGGTTATTGGTTGAAGTTCAAACATAAAGGTGTTGAAGTCTCAGAGGAACTCAGAGGGTCCCCTGAACCCCTAAGAGGTGTCACTTCATGTTAAAGGCATTCAAAACTGTCCCCTTTCCTAAGCCTGGTTTTACAGAAAATAAACAAGTTGGAAGCGATGACATTTTACTCCTTCCACCATCTGTCATTGTCAGACAATGTGAAAGCTTTAGCGTCATTTGTTCTGGAAGAAAAGTGTCTTGCTCCTGCTTTGTGACACAGACAGCAGATTTCAATCCAAATCCAAATGCGCTGCAGAGGCCAGCAGAGGCTGCCAACATTCTCTGAGCTTGGCCTGTTTGTTTAAGGCAAATGCACTGAAGTTAATGTTGTAAGAATCATCTGTTGTGCAGAGCAACGGATTGAAGACATGAGGCACAGAGTTAAGTCCATCTATGACCTAAAATCTGACAATCAACCTCACAAGTATATATTTATTTATTCAAGGCATGTTGAATTAATTGACAACACAGTCATGTTTGCGGAACATTAATACTGAAAATGGTTAGATATAGGCTTAGTCTGATGTCACCCGTCATCTGCAAATTGAAGCCTTAAAAGCTTTTCGCTCGTTTTATGTCAGGTATAAGCAACTAGGCATGTCAGCAGCGCTCTCAGTTTTTTATACTTTTGAAAAATTACCTCAGTTTTAACTTTCAGTCTGGTGTGCTGCCTTTTTCAAAATAGTTCAAAGATCACCTCTTAATGATTTCATTAAGTCTTCTGCACAGTAACAAAAGGAAAGTTTTGAAAAGTTAAAACCATCACCACTGGAGACTGCAGGTGTACATAATCAGAAAAGTACATTCTTCATGTGTCTTAGTCATCAGTTATTACTTGCAGGGTGCAGAAGCAGCACTTTAGGTAAAATTACATGTTGGTAACATTTGGTAAAATAGCTGTGTCCTGCAAAGTGTTTCCAAACTGTCTCAGCTGTAGGCAACCCTCGGTATAACGATGCCAGGTCAAGCATATCAAACTAGACTTCATGAATAATGCTGTTAAAATGAACTGTTGGAATATTATATTTCTCCACCAACATGTTGAGCATAAATAAAAAGCTAGTTTCTCTTCATCACATGAAAATAGTAACAAGAAAAAAAAAACAGCCAGGTGTAGTAGCTGAAGTCAAAGCTGTAGTTTGACCTGAGGTTTCGCGTTGAAGAAGAAAACTTTGCTTTTGCCATGTAACTAAGTTCGGGGGGAGAGTAAGCTCAGACTTCTTTCGAAAAGTTTCTGCAACAGAAAGGGAAATTTTACACAGAGTGAAAGAGTTAACTTTGATGTCAGTTCAGTGAATGCATAGTGATGAGTTTTTAATGAGTCTTTTCCATTATCCATATACCATTATGTCTTAATGGAACACATGTACACATATTTTATGCCATATTATACACATCTACGAAAACAATGAACTGTTATCATACCAGTGTACATGTAACCACCTGATGCTGCCACCACGTTCCTGTGCATATGTCGATCAATCCTCACAGATTTCCATTTTCTGCTGATTCAACAGACCTATTTAAGAAACCGGACCCATCATTAAGAGTGCATATAATAAACTAAGCGGCTTTTGCACTGATTCAAATCACTCAGGTCATGTGAGCTTTCCTGTTTGGAGGATCAGAAAATCCACCAGACCAATGTTTGAAACCAAGAATAAAAACTAAATAAAATCAGGGATAGGGGTTAGTAAGATGGTTCAACTACTGAATGGTGTAGTAATGATTGACGACAGGGTCTAGCTCGTGAAGAAATACAGTGCGATGTCCGTAATGGTCGTTGTTTCACAAAGGCGTAGAGCCCTGGCAGCCAGGCGGAGATGTGCCAGAAATGCCTAAAGGGGGAATATCTGGGAACAGGTCTGATATATGGTGGGTAAGGCTGTTCAACAAGAAGGAGAGATAACAAGAAAGAACAGCTCCAGCGAGGCCTTATTGATAATATCAACTTTGAATTTTAAAACTGGATGTTAGAAGTTTCAAATCTATTAGACTTTGGCATTTTTATCTGAGTTTAGAATTGAGCTGACTTGTGAATAAGCCGCACACGCTGACATGCTTACCTCTGTTTTACAAGTAACCCGAAAAGCCCAATTACATTTTTCACTTGCAAGGTTTCTCTAAACTTCTGCAACACAGTAAAAGTAATTACATAAGACTTAGTTGGATTCCCACAGTACAAGTACACCACTTTCTTGTTCTATAAAGAATTGGCTGCAGTACGGCAGCATACTTTACCCAGACCGCTCAAAGCTAAAACCGATCAGTAGTGCAAAAGGTGTGAGAGAGAATTGTCACATAACGCCCGTGCTCTGTGGGTAACAGAGCTGAAAGCAGATGAGACAGTCGCCATGACAGAAGCAGACATCCAATAGCAGGTCAAATGCATGAAGAGCTGGACAGCGGCGGTGGCGGCGGCTGACAAGATTCACACCTGCTTGTTAAAGAAACGAACAGCGCTGCATGAACACCACGCGGCACAGATCACTCTGCCCGCCTCTCCGTCTGTCTGTAGTGTCAGTACAATTATGCAAATTCTTGATATTAATTACTAGATTAGTGATTCATTTCCACCGGACGACAGACAAAGAGAAACACCTATGATCCCGGTCCCCATGCAGTGTTAATTTGTCAGTCCATTTGCATATTTACATCTTCCAAAAATCACTATGAATAATTCATTGTAGTTGGCACCGGCCATTTGCGCCAAGATCAATTTCAATTTTTGAGTAATAAATTAGATTTTTAGTGCTCTGCTTACATTTTTTAATGGAATTTCGACTGTTTTACAATGTTGCCTTTGCTCTTTTTA
Organism: Coranthus polyacanthus; assembly: GCA_037367275.1. NCBI lineage: Eukaryota > Metazoa > Chordata > Actinopteri > Kurtiformes > Apogonidae > Coranthus > Coranthus polyacanthus. The sequence goes on from JAPQRN010000018.1 coordinate 6,604,461, forward strand.
TGTCGGGCTTGTACCTTTGAGTTATAACATTCCATTTATATATTTTAACAGCAGTGCCATCAGGCGTATTGCTGTTTCATAATTAACACATTTCAGTGTTAGTTTAAACAGCAGTGTTAGATTCACTGTGACCTTCATCGTATTGCTTAAATGTCATTATGTTAAGTGTAAAACAGTAAGTGAGATAGTGTTGTGCCCACAGTTTTTAGTACAAAACCTATGTTAGCTTTTGGCTTCCTTGGCTTTTTTTTTGGGTGCCATCCATTCTACCGTTTATGTTAAAATTATATCTTGGTATCAAATTAAGCTCTTAGCATCCACCAGGTCACTAGAAACCCATTTCAGGGTTAGAGTTAGGCTTACGTTTGAGCCATGTTTAAACTGACGTCTTTTAGGTTGCGTTTCAGTCAATATGTAGAAGATGTCCCTTTTCAAATTAAGCTTAATACATGCATATCGGCCTTATGCTTATTCTGATATAAGCCCAATCCTGACCCTAATTTAGGGTTTCATGAAAAGAGTGGACGTTAAAAGGTTAAAGTTCAACATTAGTTAAAGGATGTCTCTCATTTTCACTTGGTGATTAAATATATGAAACATGTCATTTTGAAGACTGCTGTATTTGCAGTTATTAGATGCATATAGATGCATTAGATGCATACCTCTTCAGGCTAATACAGAGCACAAAAATGGCAGGATGGTATAGTCGGATGTGGTTTATATAGCCAATAAAAAAGCTATTGTAAAATGGACATTGGGCAGGAATCAATCTAGGCAAACTTTATTCCTTTGTTTACTGACTGAGTGCCTATAAAATACTTCAGTGATTTGAGAAAGTGGAAGATCATTTCCAATATATCAGCCTGTCATGGATTATGGATAAATGTATGCTCGCACTGCGAGTTGGGAATGGAATTCAGAGGGAGTGTAAGGGCAATACGGAAGCCTTCCTTTACACTTCCACGTATGTAGAAATCTGCATGTCGCTGGAGGCCTTTGTCAGATTGAGTGTACAGGTCACAACATCCCAGCTGCTCGGCAACAACGCGAGATGTGGATCTGAATAATTTGAGAAAAACAAATGGAAATCTCTCTTTGTGTGAACTTTAATAGGTGCACCACCCAGATAACATATGACAAACAACGATTTGTATCAGGTTCACTATTGTCAATGGAGAGATAAAGCCTCGGTATGGGAAATACTGACTCAGAACACAACAATCAAAAGGAAATTAAACAAGAGAAAATGGCCCCATTAATTATCGTCAAATGTCTTATCAAGGTATTTTCTTGCCACTATTGTGATAATGGCTTGTTTTCATTTTGCTGTATCTTAGAGACACAGTGGTAGCAGTTTAATTCCCAATGAGCACGTAATATTTGCCAGCTCTGGCAAGAATATAAAAAAAGAGAGCAACGGGGAAAAGGACCTGATGCATTCAACAGTTGGAAATAGATTTATACTGTAGATAACACTGGCAATGGCTTTATGCTTTTGATGACAAAAGGTCTCTATATAAACATATTATTATGGTAAAGTATAATTTGTAACTTTAAGTGCGGGTGGCAACCAACAGCCAATCACCTTTGGAGAACCGCTTCGCTTTTTTTTTTTCAGAATTGAATATTTCTACACTTCTTGTTCTACTTGCCACCATCTTTTGTTGCTTCAAAAATAGCACAGGCTCGGGACAGTTTGGTCTTTGGTTGGTTGATGATGAAGCCATGCCAGCAAAGAGCGCTCTCTAATCAAAATTGGCTTGACTACAAGTTTATTTTGGTGAGCAGATATTTCCCCAAAAAAAGGTAGCGTTTGTTTTTTTTTCCAAGTCCAAATTTTGCAGCAATCATATCTTGCGTGTGTTTATGAAATGTTTAATAAAACTAGTGTACTCAAGCTGACCTGAGCAGGGGGATCTACATGTGCACCATCGTGAAACACTTTTTTCACACTTACCATTTAACACTTGGTCTCTGAAGAGGTACTACTACAACAAGGGTCTGTTGTGTTGTCATAGTAATTATCAAATGAGAGTGAATTTTTCAACTGGAAAATGTTTTTTTTTCCCCCCTCACTGGTCAGACGTTTGTTTTTGTGTGCGGCCCAGTGAAGGTTTGGTTAATAACACTGTCCACCAACCACAGTGGCCCCAGTTTGACCTTTTGTGACATTGTTTTTTATTCTCTTCTGAAGTAACGTCAAACTGAGGGCAGGCAACCTGGCCACAACATCGTATCACAATGTTTTTAATCACAGGATGGATGGATGTTCTTAATTTGTCACGTCATCTGCTTTTCAGAGGGGTCATGCAAACCATGTGATTAAATGAATATCATTTCGTTGCTGCAGTAAATACGTTAATCTTAACAGTAAGTGAAACTTTTAAGCCTTCACACGGCGCATACCCCATGAAGAGAGTGGAGCATCTCTTTGACAATCTTCACGCGCCTATCTTTGACCATTCGCAGCCGCGGTGTCACAGCAACGCATAACACGATAAACCGAAGAGCAAAGGTGATAAAAGAGAACACAGAACAATGTAACGTGGCAAAATGAGCTCAACAATGTCCGTAACACACACAGCGACAGCAAAACACTTTACGCAAAGTTCTGCAGGTTAAAGTGAACGAGCCGAGCACTTGTAGAGCTGACGGACTCTAAACAGACTGAAATGAACCCGCTAGCCTAGCCGCAGTAATGCTAACGACCCATGATGGAGAGATGATGTTTGAATATTAAAACTGAAAACCGGACGTCTACCCACCAAACGAGCAAAAACGAAACCTTCCGGTCCAGCCCTACAATTTTGAAAAGTAGTGAGGAGTAGGAGTGTGGGCAGCCTAGAAACAGCTAATACATTTCTCTATTTGCACAATGGAGGCACAACATTACATTTCAGATACAGTTATTTCCTCTATAGATGATTATTTTGGTGTTAAATAATGATTAATACTTGGGTTTGACGGGTGGTTCAAATAAAAAGTTGATAAAGAGTTGTAATTGGCAGCGAACAATAAATAAAAGAATAAAAATTCAAGTATTAATAAAAGGAAACGATACCCTGGCATGCGCTTTTCAAATTCTGACAATCAGACATTTCAGTCGTGTCAGCCTGCCCAACCCTAGGGCAAACTTAGAAATACCGGATAAGGAGAGAAGTGGTTTGAGGAGCACGTTCGTACTGGGTAATGAAACAAAAAGGTATCAGACTAGGTAGTACTTTTACTCTTATTAATCAGCTCATGTATTCGTTCAGAACAAAACAGTCCAGGTAATGACCACCCTGACCTCCCTCGCTATGTGTTCTGCGTTGTGTTCTCACTTGTAAGGACGAATTCAGCTAAGGGTTTAAAGTAATTACAAGGTATGAAAATGCCCCAAAACACTTGAACTCATTACACCTGTGGAGTGGACCCCATTTTTCAATTAGCAGAAAACAGCTCAGCAAGTTCCAGCGCTAATAGGAAGATACGGTTAGTAAATCCCAGTTCCCGCCGCCCTCAGCCACAAGCATTTATGCAAAGAAAATCACACCATTAAAATAAAATTGCATGTTAATATGTCAATAACCTCCTTCTTCCTCCATGACTCGTGCTCTTCATTGAAGGTCGTCTTTCGTGCTTATGCCATATTGCCTCTGTAGCTGCTTCCTAATTGAAGTGTGCATTTGCTGTAATATGGCGAGAGTATCCTATTTATTTGTGTGCGGATAGAGGCCACAGGGTAGCTTCTTCGTGTTGAGCCTGTCTGCCGGCTTTCGCTGCAGCGGGATCAATTAATGTCTGTGTATGTGTGTCTCCGTGTGTAATTGCAAGCGTGTGTAGGAGGGTCAGTACACGCATGTTTGGATCAAACGAGTACGTGTGTGCGTGTGCGCGGGCGGTGTCAGACCTCCCCTGTCTCACCACCGCCCCGCAGCACCTCCTCTAATATGCTGAGCACACGAGAGAGCTCCTTTTTTGCTCCTCTTCCTCCTCGTTACTTCTCTCTGCCTCTTTTGTTTAACCGTCTCTCAAAAGTGCATACGCGGTCCCGTATTCCTTTCCTTTCCGTCTCGACGTGAAACGCGATCACACACGTGTTTCAAGCCCACGTACACACCTGTTACTGCTTACTCCGAGACGATTACTTATTGGTTTTTTCCACACCTCATCCGCCAGTTTCTGCCATCTTTTTTCCCTTTTCTTCACATTATCCACATATTTTTGTCTTTTCTTCTTTTTCCCTATTTTTTCATGCATCCCATTTCATGCCTCACTGCTATTTATCACTCCTGCTGTCCACAGTGGCTGTTTTTTTTTTTTTTTTTTTTTTTTTTATCACGTTCTCATTTTTTTCCCCTCCTGATCCTTTTTCCCCTGCTGTTCTTCCCACCCCATTACATTTTTCCGCAGTGGTTGATATATACCTGCTTTATTCACCTTTTCTTCACTTATTCTTTCAGCGTCACCTTTTTTTTCCAGAGTAGATTAATTTTTCTCCCTCTCCCTGTCTCACTCGCTCGCTCTCTCTAGCACATGCTATCAATGTGAGTGATTGTGCAATCCTGCAGCGTGTTAAAGACATGAGGAGACTGTCAAACAGATCAATAGACAGTGTCTGAATGTCTTCTAAACCCCGTCCTACGGTGCTCAAACACATAAACACGTTAGGCTGTTGGAGAAAAGCATACAGACAGTTACACTTGGACACAAAAAAATGTATTCAAAGACTCATATGCGGTGAAGCACAAGGTTCACAGTGTGGCAAACACAGCTACTCATACACACTAAAGCTCAATAAAAATGCACACAAAGGGAGAGGGCCTGCATGATATACGTGAAACCAGCGATGCGCCATCACACTGTTCAGTATTGCTGTGACGATATGACTTGGGATAAATAAACAAACTAAACCTAATAAATTACAACAACTGCAAACTACACAAGTTTTTACACCACCAGGCAGGGGAGCTTCTGGGGTTATTATTCAAAAGAGAACATGATTCATACTATCAAAATAAACAGTTGATAAAGATAGTAGATATATAATTTTGTCGCATTTCCTACAAAAGAGAAAACTGAACTTGCCGAACGTGCTACGCTCAATAATAACTCGCTGGGAACAAATCTAAAATGTCAGTAAAATTAATAATTTTCAAAATATTGGGTGAAGTTAAGACAGGATGAAGTACACAGACATCATCTGTCCTCCTCCCTGCTGCTGTGACTCACCGTCTACAGGTAGGGTCGAGGAGGGGCTGCCGTCTCAGACGCTGAACCAAATTCTAAGATTTCAGGGCAAACTAAGAGAAGCAGTTAGATTACAGACAGACCGCTTTGGTTTGAGCCTGTCCCTAGCATGTCGCTTAACGAACGCGCCGTGGTTGTGTAAAACGGTGGCAACTGCGGAGACAAAGGGGTAAAAATTAGTCGAGATGTCCTCGAAAGGAGTAAAATGTTACTTTCACTTCCCCTGGCTCAGCGTCTCTGCACTGCTGTGGGCCGATCCACGCTGTTAATCAAGCAGAGGAGAGCGCAGAGAAGGTAACACGACCATAAACATGGTAGAGAACTCATATGAAGAACTCATATTTTTTTTATACTTTTTAATTTGGCTAAGGTGATGGGAAAATTCTGTTATGTGCTGCTGCCATATATCCAGGGCTCCACTCTATTCATCAAATGTTCGCATACTAGTGTGAATGCGCGGCGCACGTAAATAAAATAATTTTTCTTATTCATCACATTTCAGGCAGCGTTTTGAGATCTGTTTATTGCGCGTCTTCATATCACGATGTCGATGAAAATATGATTTATTGGTCAGCATTAAACGGGGGGATTGTTTGAGCTTCTGGGTTTTTGTTTTACATTTGCCTGTGTATTTTAAGAGATGAATATAAAAATACACATTCAGGACATTTGTATGAGTCACCCACACAGCAGCAGTGATCGGTGTGCTTTACTGTGATTGATTTTCTATCTGAAACAGAGGAAGTCAGTTCATCTGATTAAAGACAGACAAGTTTAGAATTAAAGACTGGAAGCCGCTCTTTCTGTCTCTGTCTCTCACTGACACACACAAACACACAAACAATAACTTCCTACAAGTGCTTGATCTCTTATCTATCCGCTACAGTAGTGGCTACTGCAGGAAGCAGAGCTGGCATCATGTACAACATTATTTGTCAGATCATCCATCAGTTCCAAAGGGCTCCAGCAGAGACTAGAGTGCAACAGCAAATTGGTTAAATTATGGTTTCATCTGCATGAGCACACTCTTATTTGTCTTTTATAAATTTAGCTGACGGCCTCATCCGATGTGGTTTTTGTGGAGCTCTGGCTGCTACAGAAGTAAGAAGAAGCAAGGAATGGAAGAGATGCAAAAGGTCAAAGCTGTAGGAGTGACAATCTTGTAAGGAAAAAAGTGCGAGTTAAAGAAACAGAACAAATCTGGACAGATCTTCAAGCGATTCTACTCAAATTTTTGAGCTTGAGCTGACTGACACGACACCTGACTAATTTTCCATAACACTGCCTCCGTACTTGTCAGAATCAGAACCACCTGAAGTCAAAACGAAAAGATATCCTCCACACTTGGAACTCATATTATTATTATTTAAAGTCCCGTCAGGATCTCCCATGCCCATGAAGTACAATAACGGATAGAAAACATGTGCTTCTCGGCTCATAATCATAAAATTAACACTTTTTCTTCAGTTTTAGAGAAATGCATGTTATTGCTGTGTGCACAATAACAAAAACAAGAATTTGCATGTAGCCAAAGCAAAAGGGCATTTCATGGGGCAGATTTGCAAAAATCTTAAAGAAAAAGTGGGCTATGGGCTAAAAATATAGTGTGAATATTGATTTTTAGACATTTGGCAAGGTTCATCCTTTAAAATCATTTTATCTGTTTGCACAGATTTGTTGGGTATTGTTGGATGAGGCTTGAATGATGCTGCACTGGTGTTATTTTTACCTCATGATCTGATATTGAAGCTTGGCATCTTGTGCGACTTGACAGCAGCAGGGGAACTGACGGGCTGAAGTTGGGGGCCATTGTTAAAGTGGATTCAAAATGGCTGAGAGAGCTTTAGCTTCCCTTACTACAAATATGGCCCATTTTTTGTTAATAGCTTTATCGTGTTTTCACAATATAGACTAAAAACGTACTTTACAATCATCTAGGACTTCACTTATTATTTACACAACCCCAGTTTTTCTACTGTGAGAAGCCTCCCTTCAATTCTTTTCTTCTCTTTTCTGTCTTTTCTGTACATGGTAAAACTCAACCTAAACGTATGCGCTTCATATGAGGAGAAGAATTTCTAGAGGAAATGATTTAACAACGGAAAGTGGAGCGCGGCATTTGTTTCTGATAGCGTCAGTCTGCTGCTCCTCTTTTTTCTTTTTCTTTTTTTGACGCGTCCTAAATGTGTTTCATAACGTTGATAACATAAGACGTTGATAAAAAAGTGTTATAAATGATGCTGTAAACCGCCCGCTGACGGATGACGGAAAAGTTCTACGCAATAATTTCTGTCACCTTCTAACTTTCTTTGGCATCTTTCATTGTAAACGGCGGCGTAGCGAAAACACGCACATATTATGATTAACCTGCGTGTATGTTGATACTGTCAGATGTTATTGTGATTATAATGTAGGGATTTTATCATCGGGCAGCAGTTTGGAAATGGCTTGGAAGTGACTGAACCACTGTTTCATACTTTACCTGGATCTAAACAGAGAGCCGGAGGGGACTGGGCAGAGGTGTAATGGGCTCGCACTAGTGTAAGATATAGGGATGAATGAAAAGACTGTCAGACACATTCTGGGTTTTCCTCAACTTTTGGTACATCGTGCACAGCTGGCAGCACATTGTATGACAGAGACCTGAAGTTTATTCATTTTTATTTTTTTTTTACCCGGCCTGAATTTGAGAAACAGCTTTTACTTTTGTGTATCGGCCTCGCCCCGGGCTATTATTATTAGAGACCATTGAATCCTGGTTTTTATCTGAGAAAGTGCAGTAATTCGCGTTTTCTTTTTTTCTACTTTTCAAAAAATTTGCTTCAGTTTCGCATTTTATGGAAACTCTTTTCATTTACGTTGCTCTTGTCCGAAACATCTCCGTGCTTTGTGAGCTAGTTTTCATAGGTCGTCTACATAAAAACATGGTCTTACTGAAAAGAACTCAGAAACATTTACCGTGGCTTAATTATACTATTTCTTCAAAATGATGCTCTAAGGATTTTTTTCAATAGCCACATTTGAAGTCCTTCATGCATAGGGCTATGGCACAAAGGCTACATGAAGCCTTTTCAAACCCAGCACTCTAATGTTACCAAGGTTATGACAAGGTTAATTCATTTAGAGGATCAATGGATGTCATCGCAGATATAGTATCAGAAGGAGCTTACGTGTTCCTCTTTCTTTTAGGTGTTTACTACAGCTGAAGGCTGTTGGTCGGCGCAATTTGCGATGGGCCACCCCGTGCAAGACTCAAGCCAGTCGAGTTACATATGAATTTATTAAGTTTACTTTCTCTAACATGCCTTTAACTTAACGAAAGCAGTGAGGTCAGATGCGTGTGTTTTGTTCAAATTCTCTATAGCGTAACAAAAAACCAGTCATAAAACTTGACTAGGTGACACTACCCTTCTCCCGCGTTGATTCATAGTGCACACACTCCGTAATGGTAACAATTTATTTTGATTACACTCAGAAGGCAGAAAGGTTACAGCAGAAAAGATAGCGGTGCATTTCACCGGAGGTTACAGAGTGATGATCCTCAATATACTACCCTTGCAATCTGGGAGCCTGAGGATCGTTGGATTTTGGCCATAAAGCTGATCAAATTAACCTTTTGGTAAAAAAAAAAAAAAAATCTTTTGAGCATCTTTTTTTCATTGTTTGTTTCATTTTTTTTTACCATCCACAACCTGAATTAAATGAACCCAGACAAGTTTATAAATGCACAAAAACACTCGGGCACACAACATCGCACACAATATCCTCAAATAGATTTAGAGAACACTTGTCATCCTAAATTGCAGAGTAATCTAATTGCAGACACAAAAAGTGCCTGAAGTTGTCATAGAAGAACCAGCCCCACTTTAGCGCATAAACAATTCATTATGTGTGAATTTTTTTTGGGAGCCCGCAGTGTGTGTCGATGTGCGCGTATGTTTGTGTGCGCGCATGTACGATAACAAGAGACCATGCCGTGAGCGGTAATCTGCTAACACAGTGGATTGAGTTGCCTCTGTAGGATTAGCAGTGGTGTGTAACACAACACACTCTTAATTACTTCTATACAGTCATGTTCAATGTAGAGGAAGAGACGGAGCGAGGGAGAGAGGGCATGCTTTTAATTGCTGTAATGCATTCATATACAGGCAAAAGAAAATTGAAAAGATGAAAGCAGAATAGAGGGTGTGTTTTGCGGTCTGTGTTTGGATATTAGCTCAGTGCTGGAACATAATATCCCCCGTGAAGCTGCATGTGTCCAGAACCCTGAGCTATGACCACATGCGGTCATGTGTCCACACACACACACACACACACACACACACACAGGCAATCATATGTCACCGAACTATCTGCCAACTAGTTGTTCTCCACAGCAGTCACAACAGGATGAGACTGTTCTGTCATTGTCATCACCATCTTCCTATCTGTGTGTGTACGTGTGCACGAGTGTGTGTGTTTGTCTCAGAGGCAGAAAGAGAGAGAGGCTGCCAGTTGGGGTAGATCGATATCACTGACTGAGAGATCACAGCTATGCTTAGTGCCCATCAATGACTTCTTACGTGTGTGTGTGTGTGTGTGTGTGCGCGCCCGTGTGTGTGTGTCTGTGTGTGTGTGTGTGTGTGTACGCGAGACAGAGAGAGAGAGAGAGAGAGAGAGAGAGAGAGGCACAGTATCCAGTGACAGAGAAGTGGGAAATGGGTGGAGATGGATGGTTTAATGAAAGGAGGAAACAGATGAGTTGGTGAATCCTATTTTCTGCTCCAACTTTCCACATCTGTCTCTCTCTTTCTTGTGTCTCTCTCTCTCTCTCTCTCTCTCTCTCTCTCCCCCCACACTTTCTCTGGTTAGTGTCTGATCCACCACATGACGACGCTATTACAAGACGGGATGACAGAGAATTGCGGCGACTTTTCAGCTTTATTCAATTATTCATCCCGTCTTTTTCTTTGTCTTTGGTTTGCATTCTCTGTGTTCCGCTTCCAATCATTTCCTGCTTTCGCACAGTTTGATTTACAGCTGCCATTTTATTTCTGATACCCCTTTGGGTTTGGTTATGTTTGGCTGTTTTTAATGTTCAGTCACTTTTTCGACAGTACATGAACTGGATTGATGGAGACAATGACATATTCACTGAGTCTACACCTATGCTAGGCAGCGTGAGGCTGCATAGCGACTGTAGATACTGTGGTTCTTTGAGCTACATGCTAACATATATATATATGCTGATGTGCTATCGCTAGGTGCGATTCCATCCAGCTGTTTTAATTTGCATTTTGAATTTTCACGTGACAAAACCAGAGTGGAAATGCCGAAAATTTGACAAAAACCTTGAAATATCGCAAAAAAACCCAACCTTTTATACTTGGGAGACGTGGACAGGTCGGTGTATTGATAAAAGGTAAGTTCAAAGAAGTGCTGTAATTTCCGGACTATTGAGCGCACCTGAACTAACCAACTAAATTTAAAAAAATTTAAAAATTGTACATATATAGGCCGCACTTGTCTATAAGCCGCAGGTGTCCACGTTGTAACATGAGATATCCACACAGAAAGATGGTACACAGAAAGATTTTTGAAATGTTTAATTACCGTAAATAAATGCTTTTTTTCTAAACAGTGCCTGTAACACGGTCAGTTCAGGGGTCAAAACCTGTCTCCTACTACAATCACCTCCTCAATCAACAGCTCAGTATGTTAATATACGAAATACTACATCTAACGGGCAAAGCTTTTAACCGTGATGATGATGATGAAGATGAAGAGCCAACTCTTACTGTTTGCGTAACAATAATCAGTGGAAATGTACATAAATGTTTTCTTTTGCCAATTTCCTAAAAATGTGGTTAATATTTGCGATACATTAGGATGGAATCCCACCTATTGACTGAGTTAATGCCGATGGTTAGCATGTTAACTAAATCACAACTTGTCATAATCTCATCTCCCTTCACGCTGAACTAGGCCGATTAGGGTTTTGTAATCACCAGTGTATGTCTGTCTGTGTGTGTCTCAGCGTGGTACCATGCACTTGAACTCACCAAATCTTGATATTTTAAAAATTCCCACACTTCACATCTCCGATAAAGGCTGATTTTAATGACTTTAGGGTATTTTTAGCAGATCTACAGTTCGGCATTTTTGTTGAACTCTCTGGGCCTGAATTTCTGGCAGTTGGAGCCGCTGACTCAGGTCTGCTGTGTACTTCTGTGAATACAGGTCAGACAGTTTAACTTTGTGTTTATCGGGGAAGTCGGCGCAACAACGCTGCATGTGTGCATCCTCTCCTCTCTGCATTTCTTTCAGCTTGTTATCATCCTACATTATGTAATAAGCAATAAACACAAGGGTTTCATGTCAGCAATACTCTGACCGGTGATACTTAAAAAAAAAATCAAGACTGCTAAAGTTATTGCAGTTTTTGTACAGTGCATGGACCTTTGAACCAATCTATTCAGTAGTTATTCAGACATTTCACTAAAAAAATTTCAGCTTCATGGTGGCCCTAGAGCTGCCTTACCCAAACTTAGGATCAGGTCTGAAAATAAGTCCCAGACCCAGGAAAGATACATAACAATGCTTTGATATATGAATTCATTTTCAAATAGAAGTAGAAGTTTGGTTTGTTCAGCCCAGATGCTGTGCGCACAGCTCTCTGTCTCTTCTCTTGAACCTGGAAATGAAAACATGATCACACTCTTGGGCTGAGGTAACACTGAGTGTCATTCCCTCATTGTCAGTCACGTGCATGATGTCGAAATGAAAATTCTTCACCAAAATTCGCCCTTCTGAAATGCAGAGGAGAGGACTCTTTTATGCGTGGGAAGTAGCTCAGTAATTAAAGTTTAAAAATTAACAAATTGGACGGACATTTCCAAATCAAGCATTTTCAATACTGGGTCAAGTCTCTGCAAAGAAGAGACTTTCAAGAGATGGTGTTGATAGTGGAAAAGTAAGTCTGCCATGTGTCCTTTGGGCGCTAGCTAACATTGCTATTCAGCGTTAGAAACGACTGTTGATGTTTTCTTTCGCTAACAAATTACATTCCCTCCCAGTGACTCTATTTCACCGCTAATATAAAGAAGACCCATACATTAACAGCCTGCTGGTCACCATCTTACCAAATTTGGTAAATACTACAAAAAAGTACAGGAAAGGAATTCCATTAGTTTTGCAGGGTATGGGCTATTTAGAAAAGTCCCTGAAGAAGATATGTTTTGCCCATAATATATGAGGCTTGAGGAAGAACCAGGAAGTTACTAAATCATTATATCACATCCTCATGATCTCATAATCTTTGAAATTCTACTTTACAATGATATTGTGAATGATGTTGTGTTAAAACAGGCCAACGTCAGTGTGCCACCGTGGCCCATTCAAACTGACTACCTTGGATTTCTCTGATACTTTTTGAAAAATAAAGTACTGCTTATACTATGGATTTGATGAGATATCCATATTGTCCTGTGTGCCGACCTGCGATTTTAAATTCAATATTAAATCAATAACTGGAGTCAATCCATTGTTTTTCACCTTGCGTTAGTCCAGAGTTGAAACTAAACCTTGACTCAGAGACTAGATCATCTTTGTGCGGGGAGTTTTCATACCAAACGTGATAAATGTAACCCTAACCCTAAACAGCAAGTGAGACACAGACTAACGAACATGCAGTAAAGGCAGCGCATCAGCGGGAACATTACTGTTATTTTGCGGACATCAGACACGAATAGGAGAGAACATAATTTTACCTGATTGCTATTTCATCTTATGACCCACTTTGACGGGGGGGGGAGGCAGGGTAATAGTTGCCTCGGTAACCCAGTGTGTCTCAGAGAAACAAGAAACTCGCAATTGTGGAAAGTCACAAATCACTCTGCTACAACTGCATTGTTGCTACATGCTGCTTTTAATGTACCCGCCACCGGTAGCTGGTAGTTTGAACAAATCCATCTGCCACTGCTCAAACTGGCGGGTGCTAATTTCAATCCTGCAATTCGCTGTTCTTTATTATTGAAGTAGGCACTTTACTATAAAAGTCCTATTTCTCTGCATTGCCAGCAACAATAAGAGCAAGATATTAATAGTTTCTTCACTACAAATTATGTTACAGGTTCCTGGCCTTGCTGAAAACATAGCCTACTTTATTTCTTGGCTGCATTGCATTCACGGCAGAATGTTGCAGTTTGTGGAGAATGCGCTTTATTTGTGTTTTCTCTTTCTCCTATTTCATGCTTGAAAGTTGTTCAACACGGGTCTAAATTCTTGTACAAAAATATGAATATAATAATATTATCAGTGAATTAGATGTGCTTAAAATAAGGCAGCCACAATTAGAAATAGGTTAACCAAATATTAAAGTACCTCTGAATAGTGCTGAAGTATTATAACCTGTCAACCTTGAAACTCTTTTTATTCGTCTTTCATTGAGAGAGTTAAACAGCCCTTTGTTGGTGGAAGCAGAATTTACAGGTTAAATACATTTTTTAAAATTTAATTCAGTATGTTATAGTCCATCTGTTAGTTCATTTAGCCTAACTACTACTTTATTTCGATGACGTGATGTGAAATTTCAGAATAATAATTTATAATTTTTTTTTATTTCAGTTTTTATTTCAGAGGGTCAAAAGTTCACATACACCAAGTTCACTGTTGGTCAGTCAGCTTCTGGAAAACGATTACATAAATGTAGAAAACATTTTGGATAGTTTTCACTGTTGGGCATCTTCTAGGTTCATACCTGTAGCTGTATTTTAGGGCCACCCTTCAAACCCAGTGTCCTGTTTTTGGCATCATCCAAAGAAATCAGCCAAGACCTCAGAAAAACTTAAGCTCGAGCTTGGATGCAGAATTTGTGGCAGGAACTGAAAAAAGTATGTTTGTGCAAATGAGGTCCACAATCCAGACTCAGAGTTCTGCCTCGAGGAATAGAGCAAAATTCCTGCAGAACCAAACATTTGATCCAAGTTACACGATGTAATGGAAATGCCAAAAGTTAGAAAAGAAATTAGAAAAGAAAAATTCCACATCATCAAAATAAAGTACCTGGGCTAAGTCAATTAACATATGAAATATGTACTGAAATGAAATGTTTGGAATTGTGAAAAACTGAGTTTGAATGCATTTAGCCACGGTGTACGTCAATGTCTAACCTTGACTATAATTTCGGAGACACTTTTGTGCATTTAAGAGTCAGTGTGTGTACAAAAAAATAGCTACCTTTGGCATGAGTCCAGAAACAATTATTCACATCAGTCAAACTGTGAGCTTTATGTCTCTCTGCTTTACATTCTGCTGTTGTGTCTCTTCCTCATTTCCTTCCTCCTTCCTACTGCCAATTTGCGTCGTCAGACTACATCCTCTCATAATCGATCTCCTGTCCATCGTCCTGTCAGTGTTTGGAAGACCGGGGTGTCTAACTCATTTTAAGTTTGTCTTTTTCATTTCTCTCCCTGATTTCCTGTTTGCCTTTCCCCACTTCATACTCGACTAGTCTCAGTCAAATGCCTCTCAGTTCAGGACTATTCAATATGAATAATGACACAAATTGTGCTAGAAATGACTGAAATTAAGTCCATTTCATGTAATGTGAATAAATGGCTATACTATTTTACAATACCCAGGCTATCAGATTTCTCTCTGTCCGGGATGTCTCTATTCCCCACCCCTGATTAAGTTGTTTCCCATCCACTTTGCAGAGTGTAGCGCTCTGTGGCTAATTGGCAAGTTCAATCAGTAAGACAAATGAAGAGAGGAGACACTGACCTTTCAGAGGTAGTCACTGGTCTCTTGTCTCTTTAGTTCTCTCCTCTTTCTGCCCTCTGTTACATCTTCTCTCAGTGCTTTACATCTATCAGCCTTTCTCTTAAAGCTTCTTCCCTCCTCTCGTCTCTTTTAACTTTATCTTTCTCCCTCCTTCCCATCTCCCCTCGTCCGTCTTTTATCTGCTTCTCTTCTCTTCTCTTCTCTTCTCTTCTCTTCTCTTCTCTTCTCTTCTCTTCTCTTCTCTTCTCTTCTCTTCTC
>JAPQRN010000018.1:6639906-6657331 GCA_037367275.1 Coranthus polyacanthus
ATATTTTATTCTGCCAAAAAATCTGTCGACTTGATTTACAGAATCAGCTGGTTTGGACAACTCAGTGGAGGTTATGTCTTCACCGATGTTTTTTTTTACTTAGTTTGTCTGTCTGTTAGCAGTTTAGCATCCACAATTTTTGGACAAACCGCCCTGATTTTTCTTGTTGTGAGGTCCTGATGACAGTGACTACAGATGAGTAATACTGGGAAGCTTAGGTCAAAGGTCAAGGTCAGGGAAAAAAAATCCCCAAACTATGATCTGTACCACAACTGATGCTCCATCTGAACAGCTCTAGAGACATGAGGTCACACATTAGTCTGGTACTTATTTGCTTTATTTTCTATTTGTTAACATGGGGTGAAATTAAAAAAAAAAACATCTGTCAAAACTCATCTGATTTGATTCTAATTTAGCACATACATACCAAACCACAATCTTTTCCAACTAAATCGCCTTTATTGCATAAACCTATATGGAAGTCATGATGCATGGTATTTAGGTTTGGTGTCACTGCTGGCTGTGTGTCATCTCTGAACTCCAAAACAAACCATTTATGCACATGGCGCAGCAGCAGAATTTTGTCATATTTGCAGGTTTGCTGCCGGAAAAGCCATGCAGTCCTTTTGTGGATCTGACCTTTAATGTGTTATAGTATACAGTATATTAATCAAAGGTTGACTGAGTGACTCCCCAGGAAGCCAAACAAAATAAAAGTGTTTCACCAGCATAGAACTGAAAGCATTTCAGGTTTTGAGGACAGAATTAAACGTGAACATAAAGTATAGTAATGATGTGAGTATGCGTTCTAACTCTGGCAATTTCATATATTAAGTGTAAAAAAAATCAAGTGGTTACCAAATGCATACAGCAAAAACGTAGTAGTCATGACTACAGCGTGTAAAGGGTAGAGCCTTGCAGCATGTCAGAGCTTGGTAGATTTGAATACAGTTCAGAGAGGTACAGTATGGTCTGAAGAAAAGTCTCCACCCAGACAACTCTGATCTGACTTTGGTTGGCAGTGCCTCCAGCACCAGTACAAAATATTTCACCTCAAAGTGTTCAGAGTATATTAAAGCAGTTTTTCAGATTTTCGTTGTTGCTGGTAACCTGGGCATGAGGCAACTTTTCACTGCAATGACTTTAAGAACACAGATTTTTTCAGGTTTGATGTGCTCCAAGAGGAGGAAAAATTTCTCAAGGTTACTTGAGTAAAGATACATTTTTAATAGGTTTTATGAAAAAGTTTTCCAAAACTACTGATTTAAATATCTCATGCATTCGTAAGTAAGTCTTTACAACCAGGGAACGGAATGTTGCTGCAGAAAATGAAAAATACACAACAAAAAACAGTCCTTCTAGCATAAAAAAAGGGTTCTCGAGAGTTTAAAACACACAGGATCTTGAAATTCATCCTACTGTTGTAATTTTTTGGGGTTGAATGAACATAATGTTTTTAAATAGTGAGTTATCTACTGTGAGTATAATACTAATTATAAGTAAATGTTTTAAAGTAGTGAGTTATCTACTCTGAGTTTAATTTTAATTATAATTAAACATTTTTCTTATTATCGTTTTAGTCCTCGGAATTTTACTTGTTTTCATCTTGTCAATAACGTCTGATTTATGTAACATCCAGGAGTGTTAGTGGCAAGGTTGTCTGAGCAAACTGCACTCAGAGGACTGCAAAAAAGACAAAAGGTAAGAGATCTAAAACCGGTGAGTCCGCTTTCACTGGACTGAGCTGCAGTCGGTCTATAGATGACAGACCAGATATCTGTGCAAAGTGGACTGCGTCTATGGCATTTCAGTTCGTGATGCAGATAGGAAGATTGTCTGAATTATATCTGTACGATGGGGGTATCATTGGTGAAATCTTGCTTCAGTGCAGCTTTTAATGTATGTGTATCTATCTGGGTCTTTATTCTCAATGTACCCGAGCTGGCCGGCCTGCACTTTTGTCGCAATTGAGTTTAAAATACATTAAAGTGCCTCTGGTGCCTCCTACTGCACAGTTCTCAACAGTTATGGTGCATATCTCCCTGGGTAGATTAAATAGTGGACTCTACTTGTGTGTGAGTGCGTGCACATCATTATATCGATGTAGAAAGTGTACGTGTGTGAGTGCACAGCAGTCAGCGTCCACCAGCGTCTCTAGAGCTTATAGTGCCTGTAAACCATCCTCGGTCTCAGTGGAATCGTAATGGGCTGTCAGTGTTTCAGTATCCCATGAGGTTTTGGTATTCATAATGTGTGTGTCTTATTATTTTCTTTTTTGTGTGTGTGAGAGTGACAGCGAAAGAAAAGGCAAGAGAGGAAGAGGGTGTAATGGTTTTCTGTGGTAAAGTACATTGGCCACTGTGCAGAATGATCCTAATTGACAGTGATGGCCATTTCCCAGGGGACCGAGAGCGAGGGATTCAGTGTACGAGTGTGAGTGTGTGCACTTGGTGGTGATTTGTATGTGTTTGCACTTTGCTCTGCCGCTATCATTTAAAGTTGTGGAAGTGCATGATGTTGATGCCCTGCTGCGTACATTTTCCGACAGTACATACTTAATATGTTTTTATGTCTGCTCTGTTAAGTATCTTGCGTGAATGGCCAGTGAAGATGATTCTACGGTTTATAAATAATGTAGACTATATTGAATCTGTTTTACATATTATAGTTTGTCCTCCTTTTTATTTATTTATTTTATTTTATTTTATTTTTGGGGGTTTTTACCATTCTCATTCTTTCCGGCTGATCTGCCATTGGGTCTGGAGGCGGTTGGTCTATCGATACAGTGTGCACACACACAGACACTTACACACTTTTACTTCTTCTGTATACTTTTGAGGACACTTATTCCTACCCATGAGTAGGGTGAGTGCTTGACTAAATGTCATTGTTTATACAGTATATATGTAGGGCTGGTGATATATTTTGATAAATAATGATATTGATCAATAAAAAGATCCGCTTTTTTTGCTATAATGCCCAGCCTTATAAATATGTTTACGTAACTGAGGCTAATTTTAGGCAGTATCACTGAATGGAAGAACGTACCAGAATCTTAACCATATATATTCCAGGCGAAAATCATTGCATTTTTGCATTACTTAAAGTTAAAGTCTGTGAAGTTAGTTATCCCATCGCTTGTTACCTTTGAGATGAGTAGTTGCAAGATTTGTAATGTATGTAATCAGTAAATCATAATAGTAGGCATGGTTTTTTTTAATCTTTTTTTTTTTATCTTTCTTCTTATCTTTATCTTTCTGGCTGTTTGTCATGACTTGTGACTCCATAACATCCTGTTCAACATTGGTAAAGTAGAGCTGCGTGAATCTTAATGACAATGAGTAGATGAGTTTCTAAGGAACGTTTCTTATATCTATGGTTTTACCTTCACTGTCACAGGTTATAGTTAGCAAAACACTGAATTCAGTTTGATATCTGCAGGTCAAGATGTGGAAAGATTTTTTGTCATTCTTTAATAAAATGACTAAAAATCCCTGGCCATGTCCTCAGTATTCATAGTCAGATTCATATCTTAAGTGAGATTTATAGTAACAGGATATTTTTCCCTTATGGAAATGTATGCAGATTTCATTGTTCCCTCTTTCGTATGACCGTTTCAGACTGATAACAGATGAGGATGATGATGATGATGATGATGACAGTTTGAGTAAGGTAAAGATAATTGAATAGCATAGAAAACAACAACAATAACAAAAATGATCATTTTTGGGTGAAAATTTACAGTGTGTAGAAGTCAGTGAGTAACTATAAAAACATAAGTAACTTACATGAATATCCTGCTGTATTTACTTTGATATAAAGTTGGAGGTTTTCAGCAACAAAAACTGATTTACGTTTTATGATTTATTGTCTTAAGATTTTCAAAATCTGTGAAAATATATGTAAAATTGCATCACCCTGATGCACTCTGCTCTACTGTACTGTTAGTGAACCTTTTCAGCTGGTTTCACGTCAACCAGCATCAATTACGAGTGATGTTCTTTGTGCTCAGATGTGCACGCCTGTACCCACAGTGGGTGGAACACAACTGTTGAAGTGTGTGAATCTCAACCTGAATTGCATTGAAATGAAATTCTAACTTTCACGATGCAGTGAGGACCAACAAAATGTTCTGCAAAATCCAAACTAGTTCTCAGCTGGAACAGAGGCACACACTGGCACACAAACACAAACCAAGCCCCTTACTAGGTTTACTGGATTGCAAAGCCGTCAGAGTAGTTATCCAAGGAAAGAGCCAGCAGGTGAGGGAGAGAGAGAGAGAGAGATGTGGTTAAAGAGAGATGAGTGAGAGCAATTTATAAGCCTCAGCAGGTATCACGCTGCTTTCACACCACTTCTTTCTTTGATCATTAATTTAGTGGAGTTGAAATCAATGCCAGTGTTTGCTGTCACATGTGTAGCACTCAGTCAACTTCTGAAGAGTTACTTGTTTGTGTCTTTTTAAAGAATATGACGGGGCGATGGCTCTGTAGAGTCGCTTCGAATGACACTGGGTGCTTGAGTCTTGGACGTGCAGTCCTTGTTTCATGAGTGAAACAACTCACCCTATGCACACATACACTCCAGAAAAGTTGTTGCTCTGTCCCAAAATGGTAAAGAATATCTGTCTGCATATTTCTGTCTGTCAATCCTTGTTACCATCCCCGCCTCACTCTCCTCTTCCTAATCACAGTCATGCACGGGTGTCATCGCCCAGACAGCAGTGATGTGCAACATCGCCGTCACAGTGATGACTGCAAAGCACTTTGATGGAAAGAAGTGTGGGTCACTACATTTTTTGAAGATGTCATCCTATATTCCGTGTATTTCATGCCACGATTTGTGAGTGTGGCCTTGAATTAGTAAACAAGATAACTTTTTGTCCCTTACTCACCCCTTTTCTGTGACAACCAACTTAAATACTAGCCGTATTTATTGATGAACTGTTTCCATATATCCTGCTTTTCGTTTCTGCCTACAGCCTGTGCCATTCGTCTTCTTTGCACTCACTGACAGCAGTCTGATATAAGAATGTTGAGTTCCTGACAGTAAAAACACCTGCATGAAATGTTGGTATTACTCCTGTTGCAGAAGCTAATAAGATCTGTCACTGTGTGATTTGAGGCTAGTTCTTAATTTGTGCTTAAGGGGATTTCGTGTCTGTGCTTAATGTTAGCCTCAAAGCTGCTGCATCAGTCAAAGCACACTTTTTTAAACTTGCGTCATAAAATTCACAAAGGTAGCGGTTTGAAAACTGTGTTGACTGAACATTATGTTGCTTTTTTATCATATGCTTTAATTGGTGCGATGACTCAAAGGAGATGAGGTGTTTCCCTTGTATGGGTAGTCATTAACACTACACATAATGTTACAGTTACCAGTTACCAAGCTCCTGACCTTATTTCCTCACATTTTTCAGCACCATGGACAGTGACATTAAGTCGCTGTAAATAGCAGTGCATAATATAGAACTTGATCTCACATATCCAGACCTATCTCCACACTTGGTTACCACTGTGTCAGTGCTGTAGTAGATATTGGCACCCTCCACTATCATTCTGGAATAGTTGCACAAGTTATTTGGGTTGTTTGGCTAGTTCTTGGGCGGCGCTGAGCGCAGGATGCCGTGACACGGCCTTTGCGAAATAGAGTCGGCAGATAAGTTGTTTTGGTGGAATGTGCGCATGAGGAAGAGCGTCTTTGTCCAAACTTGCCATTTTCAGGGTGTAGTTGCAGCTCGGATGTTGTTGTTCTTTCATGTAGCAAGAGGGACTTTCAAAGCGATAATGCACAGGAAGAACAATGACAATCCTGCCACTGTGTGATGGAAATATTAACCCTTATTCCAGCAGAGTACTTCCAGTGAGCCAGACTATAAAACTATTAGTTAGATAAAAGTGCATTTATTACTTTTACTCAGGCACTAATATTTCCATTTCATGCAACTGAGAACTTCAGTTACTTTTTAGGTTACAATTATTATACCCTTCCTGTCCAGTGAAAGGAACATATCTCCAAATGTGTTCATTTTGAGTGTTTGTGATTAAGTGTTACTTTACAGCCTGAAAAAAAGTTCCAAAACTAAATAAACTCTTTAAAAGTGCTCTTGCATTAGGTGGAAAAGGCACTAATGCAAAGCTGAAAACAGGCCTGTTATTCTGAGTAGATGCAGTTACAAAAGTAGAACTGTAGAAAAAGAGATACGTGGTTCTCACAGGACAGAGATCCTACAAACTTGATCTTATAGAATGAAGGTAGAAGCCAATGAGACATTTTACAAACTATCAGTGTCAGCCCATAGCCAATATTAGCCAACTCAACTGGAATTATTGCTCAAAAACTAAAAATCATACGTAGACTAGTGTCGATTTTTTAAGGTTTAATGTTTAAATGCAGATTTATTGCAGTACTTTTACTTGTAGATGTGTATTTTCACAGTGTTGTACTAGTACTTTACTTGGATCTGAATACTTCTTCCACCACTGGGACTCAATGGAGCAATCAATTAGTGGAGGCACTTCTTAGCCTGGAGCAGTAACTTCCTCCATGCCAAGAAAATATCCCATGCAGAACACTCTGTAAAACAGCATACTGCTGATTTTGTACTTGGGTTTTCATAGGGATTTAACAAATGGGATTCAATGTGTTAAAAGCTGTATTTCCCAAAATGTCAACAATTCCTTTAACATATGTATCATATTTAATGTCCTTCAACCAGAAATGCTTAGTTTCAAGGGGATATAATCCAAAGCTTCACAGACGACTCACTAGGAGGGATGTCCAAGTGCTGTATGGACGCATGCTTTGACTGACAGGTGATCTCTGTGAAGAGAGAGCAGAATAAATGGTGGACGCAAGCAATGAATGGCTGAATGAATTAAGACATACATTTTGGAAAGAAAAAAAAAAAAGTTTTCTTTCATTAATCGTTATATAACTGCATACCCTAAATAGTTCTGCTCAAGGCTATGACTTCATTGCATTGTCCTTAAAATAATCTCATCCAACTGTTTCATAACATAAAGGCTTGTTTTCTGAACAATCAAGCTTGATTTTCACGTTGTATTTGTTGAATAAATTGTTGCTTTTGTATTTTAATGTACTGTGTTGCTGCAATCATAAATATGGATACAGTAATTAGAAAGTTCTCCTGTGTGCACCAGATGCTCGAGTACACATTTTTTGTGTGTGTGTAAGAGTGTTGCAGGGTGCCAGATGTGAAAGTAGTTAGATTTCAGAATTTGAGCTTTGTTTGCAGGTTGGCAAAAGTCAATCCTTTGTCCTTGCACACACTTGAGTCTACGCAAACTCAAAAAAGTCACACAAGCAGGCATTTTCTGGCCTGTAATGCAACAACAACACACACGCAGAACAACTGGGTTCCGCTGTAATGACAGACACTTCTCGCCCACAGCGGATTGTCGGTCTGACGACTTGCCATTTCACATCACTCTGCGGGGATGAGAGGGACACAAACATGATATCGCTCCAAACCATACAGATGGAGAGGCAGATAGACCAAGTGACATGGATGTAGATGATGTTTATGAAATATAAAAGTCTCACGATTTGAGTGATGCTGATGCTGCGACACAGCACATCTAGTTTAGAAAAAAACATGGATCCCTCTAGCTTCGCTGAGGACATCAAAGCTGGAGTTAGGCGCGGGATCACAGCATGCTGGAGATGGAATTCAGAAGTTAAAAAAGAATACTTTACTCTAAAGGGGTTTTGCCATGTCAGCAGTGGTCACATTGTAAATTCAGAGAGCAGTCTTCCTGGGTGGCTTAAGGCTTCTGTATATGACCCCTTTCTTTGCTGCCGGTTAGCCTAGGGTTAAGTGGGTTAAACTCTAAAATAGTCTTAACTCTGCAAGTTGGCTAATCTTGGATAACAGCAGGGTGAGCTAAGCTGAAGTGGACTTAAGTCTTGGTTATCCACTTTTGGATGTGCTATGTTGACACAATAGCAGAGGGCTATAATCTCAGTCAGCAGTGGAGTGAACTGTTTTTAAAAATACTGTGCACTTAGAAGGCTCTGTTACCTTCATGCAGTGAACAATAAAACGAGGAATCAAGTGCAAACACAGGTCCCCTGCCACTTCATACTGACTAATGAGCGCAAACAGTTGTCATTCCTTAATGCATATATGAATTTTTGCATTTCTCCCTGCAGTATATGGCAGAAACAGTCAGAAACACATAATGTTAATCTACAGCAGATCTCTCTTGATGCACGGAAACACTGTTAACCTGTCCACACCTGATTCTCTAAACTTGAGAACAGAATGTGAGGCACTGTAAAAGATCTCATTCATGGTTGTTTGAACCGTGCTGGGTGTGGGGAAGGGTTCTCTGGAAAAAAAAATCTTTTAAGACAATTGTTTGTCACTTTCATACTCAAAGTCCAGAGAAAAGTCAAGTCCAAAGTCAAGAGAAAAGCAAAGTTCATTCCTCGCTAACTTTGTGTTCACTTCAAAATAGCTGAATCAGAATAACAATACATTTTTTTTAAGGTAAGAATGTGTTGCAATCTCAGGCCCATGTTTGCTGTGACTGAACTGTGACGGACCTGCTGTGCATCAGGTAAAACACTTTAGGGCGACACACAATTCTGTTGCAGGCCATATGCTGGTTGTGTAGTTGTGCGAGTGGCCTTCTTGTTAATGATCTTAGCCTTAGTGATGTGTGTACAAAAGCTGCTGTATTTGCATTATAATATTGTTTCAAGCATTTGTTATCTTGGAACTTTATTGTAATATAAATTCATTAACGCCAAATAATGGCCATCACAATACATTAACATTGCTTCTAATGCTTTATAGAATAATCACATATTTTTTCTTCACTTATATTAAATGCCCTGATTATAAATCGAAGTAAAATTGACCCTAAGTATGTTTGTGCATTTGTCCATTTCTAGTGCCTTGTGTTATGTCAAAGTTCAGTGAAGTGTTGGATATGGCACACAGTGACCTCAGTAACCTCTCATACCTTTGCATCTTGGGTGATGTGCTCCCCTACGACAGATATGGTCAATGCTGGGCCCTGAAGCCTCAGAGTGGGAGGTGATTACGATGACCTACCGATGCTGTTGCTAGAACGCATGTACACGGACGCACCAGAAACACCGGAGTGTTGATTAGCATCAATGTTATGAGTAATGGAACAGGGCTTTGTAAAAATGAAATAAATTAAAGTGATGGCTCTAATTAACTGTGGAGTGTTGGGAGGACTACGTTGTCATATACCTTCACCCTGAGCAGAGAACTGGATAAGAAAAAGTGCCATAATGAGTTAGAATTCATCATCAGCTGGGTGTTGTAAGTGTATAAAAAGAGTTAGAAGAACTTCAGATGGGGCACGGTAAGATTATTTACTTAAAGTTGCTTAAGGCAAGACTTTTAGGCTCCACTAGAACTATACTTTCCACTCCTACTCAATGACATGCTTGTGAATGACCTTTTATATGCAAATGAAATTGAAGTCTCTGGTGTCGTCGCTTCTCTCTCAACTGGGAGCTAATTTTAAAACCTGTGCAAGACTCACCAGTATTGCACTTCTGCACTATCTGGTTATTTTTACACAATTTGACATCCTGCTGCCATTTTCAGCTTCATCATTTTGATAGAAATAATCCAAACCCACTTTTAGTTTGTTCGTAACTGTGTTGCGCTAGAGATCCTGCTGTCACAATAGATAAGAGGAAAAAAAAAAAAAAAAAACATGTGAAAGGGATGATCAAAAATGTGTAGCTATTATTCAGTTTTCCACTAATTGACTGGACTGAATCTATTTTTTGCTATTTTAACAAAATTCAAAATGAAAGGTTTCGACTGTCACAGTGTTTCCAAATCACTTTTGTTTTCATATTGTTTGACTCTATTGTTGTAGTCAGAAATCCAATTCAAACTTCAAATCATCAGACGTCATCAGGATCAGGTTTAATTGAAACTACTGTCTGCAGAAGAAATAGTCCCTGGAGGGAAGGCAGGGATCTTTGAACACTAAAAAAACAAAACAAAAAAAAACTTGAATGTAAAACTTAAATTATCTGCATGGCTAGACACCATAATACAGACAAATGAGGAATTATTTTGGGATAAACGCACCTGGGAGATGTCTTAATATAGGTTTGTCCTTATTATCTGTCTGTAACCGTGATGTACTTTTTTACATGCAAGTACAGCTTTAAATGTGAATAAAGTTGGTCTTTCAACAAGGTAAAAAGACTTAAAAGGCATTCGTCTAGTGCAGCTAGGATAAATACCTGCTATTTCTTAAGAAGATCACTTAAAGGAAGAGGAACAGTTTGAGTGTATCTCACGTGCATCTACATCTGTGAGTTTGCTCACTTTCAGCAAGTGGCTGAAGTTATTTTTCCTCTTTCATTTATTCAAAAATAGAAAAAAAAAAAGGGGTAAAGAAGGAAAAAAAAGAAAAAGGCAGAAAGGAAAAGGCGAGGAACAGAATAAGAGAAAAGAGAGGTAGTGCGTTCCAAGTCAATTTCGACTTCCTCAGATTGACTTCAAAGCAACACAGCTAATCCTCTCACGCCTGCTCGTTAATAATCCGGTTAATAATCCGTTTAGCCGCTTTCATGCCGCGCTGTTTGTTGGCATTATATTTCTGCGGAAAAGTGAAGAGAGAAGTCGTGGCATTTTCGCACAAAGGTACCCCCTACCCCCACTCCACCCCCCTCTGACAATGGGAGGCTATTTATGGTGTAGTTCACTTTAACATACACACACACACGTCGTCAAAGCCTCACAATTACCTTAAAATATTGCCCCGCATAGGTTGAAGAAAATTAATGTTATTTCCTCACAAGGATTTGCACAAAATGCTAGTTCAAACATAACACAGCAAGTTAGTCGTTTAAAGCTGTAGGGATAGTTGGCATAATGACAACATTACCATGCAAACACCCATTTAAACTCGCACCATTTCCTCATCCTTCTCTTGCTCGTTCTTGCTCCCAGTTTCTCTTTCATTCTCTTTTTTTTCTGTTTCCTTTCGCTTTCTCAATCCATTTATTTTTCCTCACAGATGGAACTGAGCCAGCCTCAAGGTTTTAGACTGGAGTCCATATTTTCACAGAGTACGCTGGCTTGCAACTGCCATTCCCAGTGAGCCTGAACAAGTGGGATGCCAGATCCATCATGGTTTTATCTCTCATTATCTCCAAGACTCCCGGCCCCCTCTACTAGCCTTCTGCAACTGCTGGAACAGAGTGCAGATGAGAAATGAAACAATTAACTCCCATTTTCTATAATCAGCAAAGAGAACTTGACAGGAGTACCAGTAAGAAAGATAGAATATGGAAATAATATCTACATACTTCTTTTCTCTCCATAGTCTAAGAGACCAGATAACAAAATGTCTGCAGCTGTGCCTAGTGAACCAGAACAATAGATGGGTGGATGAATGATAATAATTTCTGTGACTAATGTCTATCAAAGGTTATCTGTTGCTATTTTAATAACATGAGCTGGGTTTTTTTATTATATACTGGAGCACTGCAGTTTGGAAGAAGGAAACAACCAGACATGTTGACCGGATTTGTGTGATGTTCCAACAAGCTACGGCACGATTGGTCAAATGTGTGCCAATTAATTTCTTTTTTAGAAATATTGTTCATGTTCACACCTTTTGTGTGAAAAGACCTTTTGTTCTTGGGAAAACTGTATTAAACAAAGCACAGATTAGCACACAACAGCGGTATCTCACAGCCTTGTATCTGTCACCTGATATAAAATATGATGGAAATGACAAAATGTAGTGTAAATTAAAAAAAAGGGGCACACGGTATTATTGACAATTTTTTTCTTCTTCTTCTCTCGGGTTTCCTCGCGACCGTTGGGCAATCATGGAAGACAAGCTTTTGTCCTTAACTGTGATTGAGCTCTGTTTAATGAAATGGTTGACTCGGTGACAAGCAGAAGACAGATTTGTGTGGAGTGACGGTGAGCAGTGGACGTTTTGTCTTTAACTGAAGTCCTACTATAAACTCCATTAAAACCTCCCCTGCTCAAATAGCAGGACTTGAGAAACAAATTATGTCGCTTAGGGGCACAAAAACTCATTTCTCTGACTTTATTGTGTCTTGAAGGGAAAGAAAAGATTAAAATGACAAACTGACAGCAGCTCACATTCTTCCACAATTCAAACAAATGAAGCAGCAAAAGTTTAAATCCAAACAATTAAACCAGCCGTAGCATAATATACATATACTGTATATATATATATATATATATATATGTATGTATAATATTCAAATAAGTTGAAGTGTCCTGACCATCTTTTTTTCTACAAACTTTTTGCCACCCATAAAATATGGTCAAACACCACTACTGTACCACAGATAGAAAACAACAACAGAAAAAGCTCATAAATGTGCAAATAGATTTCTTGCAAGTAGGAGGCTTTTTCCAGCGTCAAAGTTGGAAGGTAAAGTTTGTTCTTCTCTACCTGCCTCCTGTAGTTTACGTGAAAAGCTTATCGAAAAAAAAGGCAGTGGACTTGTACAAGGTGAGAAACTTTCAACCTGGTACCAACTTCTACTGATCTCATTTCTATCAAGCAACTTTGCCTTCGACCACTCACTGTACAGTGATGAACGAACTTCTTTTTTTTTTTTGCCTTTTCTCTCAAAATTTTAATGTTGTCACTGAAACCTTATTCCAAAAGTTCCATTTGCAAAACAAAAAAGCTACTTTGGGTACATTTTTGCAATTATAACACTGCATATTATGCTGCACTACGCTTTGTAACAAACGCACAAATCTGTAGGACAGGCCTCTCGAAATCAAGAGCTTTTTTACTGCTAAGGCATCGCTAGGCAAACTACCCACTGGAATGGAATGAATTGCAAAACATCATTTCACTTGAAACATCCCCTTCTTTAAATACCTTTAAAGGTATTTTATGTACTGTAATGAAAGAAATATGTTGCTGCTTTACCTAAGAGTTGTAAGTTATGGATATCGCTGGCATGATCAATATGCCTCCTCCTGACATTTTTTACCTCTTTTACTCATCTTTCTCTCTTTCTTATGTTATTTATGTATTTAGTGTGGTTTACTTGTACAATTGCTTTTCATGCGAAACTGCTGTTGCTGCCATTTTGAATCTTGTATCTCAATGGGACTTTCCTGGCTAAATAAAAGATAAATAAAACTAAAAAGAAAAAAGTTTGATCAGTGTTCAGATTTAGATTCGGTCCAGCCAAATTAGATTTGATTTAAATTGACTTTGAAAGGAGGAAAGATAAACCTGGATTAAGCAAGGGACATAATTCTGGTTTGGGGTAAGGAAAACAAGGCGGCTTTGGTTTGCAGCTACAGCATCTGACAGCCTCCCTTTGAGCACTTGGCACTTTCTAAACAGCTGCTGCTATTTTAAACGTTTCCTAAAAATGCTGCATTTAATTTGCTTATGAATCTTTTCTTTGCACTTAGTGGTCACGCAGAGTTTAAGAGAGACAGGAGGCAGACACTTGTAATCCCTGCTGAATCCCAGCACACCTAAAGAAGACTTAATAAAGCCAGAGATCATGGGATTACCTCGGCTGAACTGTAAAATGCACAGAGACACACACACACACACACAGGTTGTCCTGAACAACTGTAGGATGTTCTTAGTTAATTAAAGGATTCAGTAATTAGTAGATTCTTAAATAGGGGACACATTGTCTTTCCTTTGTGCTGTGAGGTTTGCGTCACCTGGGGTATCAGGCCTAATGCCTTCTAAGTGGAGCGGCAGAGTGGCGGTTGTAAACAAAAGCTGATCTCGCAGTTGGTAAGACGGTCTTTGATCCTGTGGGTAACAAGCGTAATCCCAGGAAGGGATTGAATCATTATTGGCTTTGGGAGGCCAGTACTAGAACTAGACAAGTAATGGATTATTTACTGAAAGTGTCATTTTGAATCTCTGACCAATCGAATTTAAACGCAGACGCTATGTTCTGCGAACTCCTTTGTTTCGGCTGGTCGTACGCATGCAGATACAACTGTTTAAAGGTGCTCTGAGGGGGGAAAAAAACAAATCACATGCTACAGATTTGACATTGATCACAAATCTTTCTGATAGCAGATTTCTGCAGGATTGGTAAACTGAAGGAGCATGTTTTCAGCGAATCAATCACTTTCAATTGAAGATGAATGTTGTTTTAACGATGTTCTCTCTCCAACCTCATTAAACAGTTTTTTTTTAAGACAAGTTAAACAAAATCTTCTGAGTGGAAAGTGTTTAAACAGTGTCTTAGTATTTTAAGAATTGTTCTCTATTGCTGCACATATTTACACTTTTACTCTCTGTCTCATTCCTGCACATATGCGCAAAAAGGGTTTCAAAGTCAGCAAATTACAAAACTGTCGATGTGCTCCTCATGCTAGACATTGCATTAATGCCAAAATACTCAGATAATTAACAGGTTGATAGGTGGACAGGTTTTTTGGCGTCTAAACCTAACCAAGCCGCAAAAGGTAAAATATGCCACATTTCTCACTTCAAGGTTTCAAGGATTCAAAGGTTCTTCTCGACAAACGTGGGAGAGAAAAGCGAAGAAGAAAACTAGAGAGCGACTGCTGCACTAGTGGCAGAGAAATAAAACATTTTGTGATTGTTTCACAGTGCTTATGTTCTAAATCACAAAAAAATATGCTACTTTTGATCAACGCTGTAGGAATGTTCTAAATGAATGCAGCCAAAGCACGTACGTCCTCCTGTCTCCTTGGCCGAGAGGTTTCTGTGTGTATTTTGCCTCGAGTTTTGTCTGTCTTGCATGCGCTAAGAATTGAGCAGAGAAAGGAGAGAGCCAATGTAACCAGAGTTGGTGTTTTTTTTTTTTTGTTATACTGTTCCGCCCACACACCCTGCACTGTGCTGATATTGGCTGGAGGTATGCACTCACTGCCCGAAGGACCCAGTCGCAGAAATGTCACCAGCACAGCAAAACAAAATTAAAATCAGAACAAACAGGCAGTGGGCAGGTCTCTGCAGGTAAATACGCCACTGCGCATTTCTACCGAGTCATGAGTGATGATTTGTATGAACCTATGCGTTGTTTTTAAATGAAAATGTAACACATTTTACCTTTAACCATGCCATTGTGACAGCCAAAATGAGACAGCGATTTTGTTCATTATCACATCATCTGTGGCATTTCTTAGCAACTGAAATTACCTAGTCTTATCCAATGCAATACATTTTCCAATTAACTGTCGCACCCTTGTCGTTACATCATGCAGGTACATCAGTCAGGGTACAGTGTTGGAGAGAATTGGCAGTGTGCAGACTTTCAATTATGAGTAGATCTGCTGGACCATTAACCTAACCATTTGTATCATTTGCAATTAGTGCTCGAAGTAAAACTTGATCCCCCACCCTCTCTCATCTTCATCCCTTCCTTTAATTGGCATTTCCTTGTAAAAATGTGAAAAAGTCACAGACGGCGGCAGCTTTCCATTTAAACAGATTATGGATGGACCAGTGAGGGCCAAATAGCTCTTTGTAATCCTCACAGAGGACATTTAATTAACTGGCCTTCTTTGCTATTCTCTCTTTGTGTCTCTATTTATCTCAGTCTTTGTGACCCCCCCCCCCCCCTTTTCTTGTTTTTGTCTCAGAATTTTTGTCTCTGCAATACGTGTGTGTGAAGGTGTGTTTTAAGGACATAATGTTTCACACTCTACAAGTGTTGTCAAGTATAATTAAAATATTTTCTTCTGAGGCTTAAAGACTAGAACAGTTAGCGCTGTATGCTAACACTTGATGAGAAATGGCAAAGTGGAGAGAAGAATGGGGGCGCAGTGAAATGAGGAGTTCCATGTTATCCCTTCAGTACTGCGGTGGTGGAGGGGTGAGGAGAAAATGAGGTATAGCACAGAGTTAGAAAGGTGCTGATTGGGGTCATCGAGGAGAGGAGTGGAAGAGAGGAATCTGTATTTGAGTGTCTTCCTGTCAGACATCCTCTAAATTTATCACAGTGTTAGGGGACACATATTCCTCTCCAGCATAAATGTATAGGCATATTTATAACCTGAACATACAACATTTACATCTAGATATGCACAGACACTACCACATTGCTCACATGTTTCTTTGAAGGGGCTTCATGATACCAAACAATTTTCCCTGCCGAGATTACGGAGAGGTTTCAAACAGCCACACACCGTCTGCTGCTCTGAATGACTCGAACTGTAGTACTGCTCATTATTCCTGATGAAGACAACACTTAACGTTTTACTAAAGGCAGACATTTGGCAGCTGACCTTCCGTACAGAATGTGCTTCGGGAAGTAAACAAAGTTTTTTCTTTTTCAAAGTTTAAACAGAAATTAAGAACAAAGTGTTGTCAGGTAGATTTAATGTGTAATGTGTATTATAGTGGGTCAAATAAAACTTTAAGGGGCGTGGATGGTGGTGGCTCTACAGAAGGTAAACAAGTTACATTTGGAAGTTTGAACATTGAAGAGAGACTTTTCCTGAGGCATCTGGGGATCCTTGTTGAAATTTTGAGTATAAAGTAGGGCTGCTACGATGTTGTAAACTGACTTGACGATTTATTGCCATACAAATAACTGTGATTAACAATATTATTGTCTATTCTGTTCACTAATGCACCAGGAACTACCATCTACATTTACAAACTGCTGGGAAGAAATTACATTACAAAGGTACATCACAGCAATAATCACATTGGCTGAATGTAATGTTAGCCTTAGTTTCTCACCGTCTCATAATGAATTTATGGTGAAAAATTGAGGATCAGTGTCTGGAAATGAACTTTTTGATTCACTGTTCAAGGAGACTGATAGATGAAAACATCCACAGCAACATTTGTGCTCCTGTTTGAAACTTTCTGCACATTCAGAACATATCACACACACACATCTGTGTTTGGGGATGGTTTTAGGAATATTGAAGCTGACTGAAAACTAATAATCGACTAAGACCTTGTTAAAGTCTCTGTGGTGGATACTTACGCTTGACACGTGAGATTCAGTGTTTGTATGAGGTCATAATTCCTACTTTGGAAATAAAAAAAACAGAGCCAGGCAGTGAAGAAAAAAACCTGCCCCCATCAGATGCATTGTTGTGTCTATGAATAATGGTATTATTGAAGGAACAAATGCACGTTCTAAATATTGAGGGGGTTGTATCGTGTGTTCATGTTATTTCCCTTTATTTAAAATGGTTCCTTCCTTAAAACTAATATAGCTTGTTAATATAGCTTCCTAACATTTAATGGAGTTGACGATATCACCATTGATAACTGATAATGACTGGAAATCAGTCAGCATTGAAATCATGTGATCGTGTGGTCGCCCATTGATTTTGTGGGCAAAGGTTCAAAGGTCAAGGTCACAGGATGAAATTAGTTTAAACCCCTATACAGTCTACTATACAGGCAAAGCATAGCCC
>JAPQRN010000018.1:6657431-6673974 GCA_037367275.1 Coranthus polyacanthus
AATCTAATCTATCTATCTAATAAAAACATCTCACATAAAGGGAAACTGAGTTAGATATCCTGAACAGGTACCAGGCGTGGGTCAGCATATCTTTTGAGTGCAGTCTAGTTTTTGCGATTATAATTACTTCTGTTATTACCTCGGCTTGTCCTTTTGTGGTGATTGTTGTGATAACTGTGACTGTTCGTGGTTACTATGCTATCATTTTTGGGTTTTTTTCTTATGAAGAAAAATGAGCACTGTTTACGATGGTATATGATAAACATGCTCCTATGAAGCTCAATAAAATAATGAAAATAAAATAAAAAGAACCATGCCTATAAGCGTGTCTTTCTGAATCAGACAGAAAGAAGTGCATACGTACCACATGGTTTTTAGTCATAAAAATCCCACAAGTTTATGGTTTTGAGTGTTTAAAATGTTGTATTTCTAAACCTCCAACAGCGAAATATGCTGTGAAACAGTACATTTCACTGGCCTCATTGTCTCATTTGGTTTTCTGCTCTTTTATTGCTGTATTAATACACTGTCAGCAATCTCATTTTGGTTTAAGAAAGGCAAACACTTTATTAGGCAGCTGTTTTCGAAGACAATTAAATTCTCTTTTAGTGCTTTGCAA
The DNA here is from genome assembly GCA_037367275.1 of Coranthus polyacanthus. Classification (NCBI taxonomy): domain Eukaryota; kingdom Metazoa; phylum Chordata; class Actinopteri; order Kurtiformes; family Apogonidae; genus Coranthus; species Coranthus polyacanthus. The sequence goes on from JAPQRN010000018.1 coordinate 6,658,051, forward strand.
TTATCTGTCAAGGTATCCCTGGCTTTCTTCGTCGAGAGAAGAAAATAATTAAAAGAGTGTCAAGTGTATGATTTTGTGCGCCTTTATCCATCTGTCTGTCCTAATCTGTTGCTTTCTGGTTAGCGTGGCTGCTGCAACCATCATCTAACATGGTCAAAAACAAATTAGCGTGTAATGTTTAAGCATGTGACACTGCCTGTCCTTAGCTAAATGGAGGAACTTGAATGTTTTACATATGCATAATTAATGGGGTAGCTGGTCATTTTGAATTCTTATTTAACCGTCTTGTAGCGAGTCTTAATCTGTTTTTGTTTTTTTTTTAGATCATGTTTTAGATTTCTATTGCAGGCGGTAAATTTATTTAAAAGTCACCATGTCGCCCAGCCCGAACAAATGCAATAATAAATGTTTTTGTGCATCAACTTTTCAGAAAGAGTGATGATAGGTCTTACTTGTGGTACTTGTTTTTACCAGAAAAAAATCTTGTAAAATAGTTTTTTTTTCCCAAGCAGAGTCATAAGGCCTTCGGCGCTGATGATCAGGCATCGAGTCACTTTTTCTATACTCGTATATAAAATGTCAGGAAAGAAATAACCATAATTTGTGTTTGACAACTATAGTCTAAATGAATAAAAATTCAATTACGGCAAGGTAAAAGTTTATTCAGATGACGGTGAATTTAAGCTGTTCCCACAAATTTCTCTTCCACCTGAATATAATGTTTTCTATTTAAGTTCACAGTTGTCTATGTAGATATTATAGAAATGCATAATAGTTATTTCATGATTTCTTTTAGAATTCATGTATGAGGTGTAGATGTAGACTAAAAATGGTCAAGGATTTGACCTTAGTTCAGACATGCTGGTTTGTGACAAGGCAGCAGAGGCACCCTGAGACGATTGCAGAATCAGATGACGCACAAAGCAGCCATCAGTTCAATTAAGATTTATTGCAATTATTTTATTCGACAACAGCAAGTATTGGCATTTTCAGGCCTGATCGCAAAATGTTTGATTCCCGTTGCTGTGCTCTCCCACGCAATCCTACCCCGGCTTCCTGTTGCCGGTAGGTGGAACTATGACTGATTAAATATCTGAGTTTTCTGCAGTAGAACTGGAGGAGTTAGAGGGTGAAAGTTACCTAGACTAAAATCGTGGCTTAAATACTTTAAACTGCCAATCTCCAACCTGTTCACAAAAAAATTAAATTAAAGAAAATACCACAGCGCACGATGCAAAGGGGTTCGCACAGCATTTGTAGGTTGCCACAGCACTGAATTCTGACTTCCATAATTCACAATAAACCCGAGCTGTAGATAAATGTGTTCTATATTGTTTGTAGGCTACTCATTTTTAATATAAATAACAGAGAGGAAACATTGTGCGTCGGAAAAACACCCAGAAAACACTTGGAAATTTGAATGCCACTGACTGAAGATTTGTTGCATTTCGTGTAAGTTTTTGTCATGAAGCCTTATGACTTTATGTGAAAGGAAAACCTCTGCTTGACGTCTTGTTGAGCCTCCTGGTTATGTGGTCAGTGGCTCTTTCCAATTTGGATCTCAGGACCAGGAACGTCAACATTAAAGTGATTGGAGAAGCTTTAAGTTAGTTAAGTTTTTGTGGCCCTTTCAACCTCAGGATGGAACACAATTAATATGAAGGGGATTCAAGAAGTTTCAATTTTGGAATCTCTTCACTGTACACAAACATCTAAGGTTGACACTTGGGTAGACAATTGCATTATATGCCAGGGATCCCAAGTGTCACAGTCAGTATCTCCACAATGCCATGGGCTAGAAGGCTCAAATTTCAACAGTGTGGCCCTGTCAACCTCAGGATTTAACTAATTTCAGCCAGTTGTCACTGTACATAAAGTGATACATTTGCGTATATACTAGGTGCACCTTTTCAACTGCTTGTTATACTAATATCTAATAGGCTAATACCAATGCAGCAATTCAATGCATTCAGGCATGTAGACAAGGTCAAGATGATCTGCTGAAGTTCAAACCGAGCATCAGAATGGGGAAGAAAGGTGACTTAAGTGACTTTGAACGTGGCATGGTTGATGGTGCCAGACAGGCTGGTCTGAGTATTTCACAAACTGCTGATCTACTGGTATTTTCAGAGGGGTTTACGGAGAATGGTCCGAAAAGGAATAATTAAAAAAATATCCAGTGAGCAGCAGTTCTCTGGGAGAAAATACCTTGTTGTTGCCAGAGGTCAGAGGAGAATGGTTCTAGCTAATAGAAAGGGAACACTAACGCGAATAACCACTCTTTACAACTGAGGTATGCAGAAGAGCATTTCTGAACATACAACACATTCAACTTTTAAGTAGATGGGCTACAGCATCCTTAGACCACACTGGGTGCCACTCAGAACAGGAAACAGGCTACAATTCACACGGGCTCAGCAAAATTGAACAACAGAAGACTGGAAAAACGTTGTCTGGTCTGATCCGTCTCAATTTCTGCTGTGATATTCAGATGGTAGGGTCAGAATTTGGTGTAAACAACATGAAAGCATGGATCCATCTTGTCTGGAGTAGTGAGTAAAAGTTGTGGGCCTATAACTTCCTGTTGCCAGTAGGTGGTGCCATGACTTAGATTTAATATTGTAAACAGTTTTGTGTTTCATGGCGAAACATCGAAACTCATAATGCCACCGCAAAGAAATAGTGTCAAGAAAACTCGACAACTCCTGAACATTCTATCATCAACTTGTTAAGGCAAAATGCAAAATGGACGACTTCCTGTTGGTTTGGTGTCTCGGACCCCCAACCTTGTTAGGTTATCTGTGAGCTAAATATTTAGTAAACGTAGTGAGCGTAAACATGTATAGGGGTGGTGGCATTCACAGCACTCAGAAGGAATTTTATATTTTTTCTTTACAGAAATACTGTTGCTCAGTGAATGGCTTTCTGGCCTCATCCCACAGCATCTCTGTTGGGTTAAGGACAGGTTTCTGATGGCGCCACTCTTTGTTTGAAGCCAACATAATGTCATTGTCCTGCTACTTCCACCGTCAGACACCCTGACACTATTCTGACCCCACCGCCACCACCGCAAAAAACATAGACGAATATGTTTAGACGAATAGACGAAACAAAAAAATCCAGTCTGTATCAGTATTAAATTATTCCAATTACTCCAACAGTATCTTTACGTGATCTCTCAGTTTCGCATGTGTAATAAAATGATGCATACATACCGGTAGACCTATATATAAACATTTGATTGATACGGACCCATTTATTTTTAGGGCACTTTTACATATTGAGTGAAAGATCTGATGTAAGATTTTCTTCAAAACATACACAAAAACCCCGAAACGTATTATATCATATTAGCTGTACATCCAAAACATTGATGCCTCTCTGTAACTCATAATTAGGAGTTCACCTGAAACCTTGAAGCTGCACCTGTTTCCTCATCCGCCTGCTCTACTTCTCTACCCTGCAGCTGTGTATCCTGCACACAAAATAATTCATTAATGGTGACATTTTCATGGCATTTATGGAGTGAAATTTATCTCACAATTATATCCACTCATTCTATGTTTCCTCCTCCTGGCAACCCGACTGCTAGCCTACAGGTATGAGAAACCAGGGTTATCTTGCTGGTTAATTCTAGTTAACATTATTTTCCATATAGGAAAGGCTGGTGACCTTACATAGCAGATTTACTTTTAAAAATGATTTGGCTTGTTTATTACCTGTGTGACAGTCTAGGTGATGAAAATGTTCCTGATGTATCTTTTCTTTTTTGGTGGTGGCTTCTTTGTAAAACACCTTAAAAACTTTATAAATCATTCCCCCCCTGCCTTATGGAGACCTGTCCAGGCCTTGTGGTATAGCCCAGTAACTGGACTTCACCATTGGGTTTTAACTTTCATGTTGGTATTCGATGCCCTTTTTAAGTAGTGCTGCCGTGAGTAATACGTGTTTGGCCTTTGACGTGAGCTTAGCTGGGCACCCACTTCTGGGGAGAGTAGTCCCAACAATAAATCATTTCTATTTCTAGATAATTACATTTCTGAAAGGTATCTAATCTGAACAGTATCTCAACTTTATAAAGTATTCAGAATGTTAAATCTTCTAAGATCTCTGCGTTGTTTTTAGACTAGAGACTCAACTTTTTCATACTTGCTGTGAATGCCTGTTTGAGTGATGTCTTCAATAAGAACTGCTTAGTCATGTGTGGGTTACTGATTAAAATAGGTTGTGTTTCTTCATATACTGTATATGTGTCACCACTGGTATGTAAAATGAGTAAGACTCCACCTCAAATATCCAGTATTTGAGTTTTGGTGGTGGGAGGGGTCTTGTGTGACCTTTATCCACAGATTGTATCGTAATAAAGAAATTCAATTCCTTACCAGCAAACACAAACACCATGTTTGTTTCATTTGGAGTGTTTGTACATGGGCTTCCTTACATACACGCACTCTGAACAAGACAACATGAAAGCACTGTTAGAAAATGAATACATGCTTGAACTGCAACCTATTGGAGCAAATAAGGTCACTGGCCATGGAAAAGCCTTCTGTAGCGCTATTAGTAATTGCAGGTCCCACTGTTTCTAGGGAATGCAACATATCATTAAATTCAGTGAGATGCATTAGTGTGAGGGATGGCAATAGCACCAAACAGTATCTCCCTATGGTCCTTCATTAGTCACTAATCCACTGATGATCGTTATTAGTGAGAGAGGAGTGTGTGCGTGTTTGTGTGTGTGAGATGCATTTCGGCATGATGCTCTGTATATTAGGCCGGTGATTTATTATCTGGGTAATGCCGTCCCTTCTTCCCCAAAGCTGCATTGTCCTTTTGCCAATTAATTCTGAATCTGTTACGACCACAGGGAGGGAGGGAGTTGGGGAGAGAGATGGGGGGAGAGAGACATCATCAACAAATACATTGGTTGAACCCCTGAGTCAAGTGCTATATCTTTTGTAAAGATGTGTCTGGTTAATGCCGCTCTTCTGTCTTCTTTTGATGTCCGCTTATGTTTTTTCCTTGCAACGTTCCCTCGCTCTCTCCCTCTAATGCCATTGATTTATGCAATTGCTTGCTCGTTGTTTTCTTTTTTCTTTCTTTTCTTAATTCTCCCATCTCACACTTTTGGTTGTTCTGCTGTTTCTATAACAACCGCAGGGTCATTTCTCAGCTTCTGCGTCTCACTCTTAATCCTGTTCATGCGACACTCAACTCCTATTTTTCTCGCCACTGTTTCTTGCTGTGCTGTATATTACTTGATTGCAACCTACTCTCTTCTAAAAATTACTACTTTTTTTCCCTCTTCTTTGTGTCAGGCTTCCGTCCTTTCACCATTTGCTGGACAGTTATTCACACAAGGACATTTCTTGTTATTACCGATTGCTAGGGAATATTAAAAAAAATGAAGATGGGGAACATTCATCATCCAGATTTGCTGTTGAGCCAACAGTTCATAAATGTGCAAAAATTACAGTGATAATATTTTTGTTATATAAGCATTTCAAAGAAGAAACACAGTCGGTTTTCTCAACAGGTACCAAAACTGACACAACTGAGAGCAATTCTCTGGCTCCAGAGCTGAAATTACTCCATTGCTCCCTGCTGTGACTAGCAAACACTACTGTGACGATGGTGTGTGTGTGTGGGTGCACATATTATTTTTGTTTCACACACATGACCACACATACTGGCCACAATTTAGTTCATATAGAATGAGAAGTACGTGTTTGTTCGTGTGTTTGCGCTGGCGTATGGTTGTCGTGATGACATCTGTGTGAGATGTTAGTGTGTTTTACCTGTGTCGAGTCTGTTTACTAAGAGTCCAAATAGGGCCGCACTGATTATAATTACCAGTTGAAATGCAGCAATATCCTCTTGTCAACTTCTTTTGCATCCTATTTCTCCGGAAAGAAACAGATGACAGTTGAAAAGAAATAACTGAATATCAGTGGCATTTAAGCATCTTTAGAATTGTTCACACAGTGAACACAGTGTTCTAATTTTCATGTATTTATTCTTTTCGTTGTTGCATTTTGAAAGCAAAAATGTGAAAAAAAGCATTTTAAATTGTTGCAGTTTCATTTGTATGTGTTGAAATGACACCTTTCTTATTTACTCTTTCTTGCTACTTTGCTTAATCCTCGTTGAAAACATTAGTGCCACTGTTTTTCAACCTTGTTGTGTCATTAATGGAGCTTTTAAAGAAACTATTTCTCAAGGCCAAATCAAGAAAAGTGAAGCTGCCTCTCTAAGCATTTTTACACTTGTGTCAACATTCACAAACACCCTTTACAAACTCAATATTAGGTTTTCGACGTGTGTAAACAGCTTCCTCTTGTTGGCTCCAGTGTGTGTGTACAATTGCCGTGTACAACCTTGCAGATGATGGGGCCAATTTAAGTGAAGTAGGTTCTCTGCAATATTGTTTTGGGGGAAAAATAAAGTAAAAGATGCAATAAAGCAAAATAAACAAGCAGTAAATAACGATAAAGGGTTGAGTTTCTGTGACCAAAACCAGGAACCGCCATGTGCTGAATTTAATCTATTTCACAAATATATTCATATTTTAGTTTAGTTGTGCAAATGTGTCAGACATACACAAAGAAAGGCTGCGTTTGACGCTAGTATTATCTGATCTTCTGCCAGTCACCTTGATACATCCTTTAAAAAGCTTTTCTCCATTTCATCCCTCTTCAGGTTCAGAGTGGTACCTGGTCAGAGTGGAGTTGACTGTGACGGACGTCAATGACAATGTCCCAGAGTGGAGCATGGTTCCTGCCCCCTACCTTGCTGTGGTTTCCCCCGACGCCCCAGCGGGCTCCCTGGTCTACAAGCTCCATGCTCAGGATGGTGATGAAGGCAACAATGGCGAAGTGGAATACTTTCTGTCAGATGGTATGTCATCTTTTTTTTTTCTACAATGAAAATGGCTGTGTTTGTTCATAAGCAGATAAAGCCTCTCTTTGCCTTAGCTTTATATTTTAGCCTAATATGTTATGTATGAAATACCTACAAACTGCTGCCCCGTTGTTTAACTGTAGTGAGTTACATATTTTAATTATTGGCCACGATTATATTTTTAATATAAGTAGGAACACTATTATTCTCTGTGTAGTTTGGGGAACTGTGTTTAAAAGCACCACGCACTTGGCAATTTGCCTATTTTTATTATGCAAGGGAATAGTCAATTGTCCTATGTTTTATGGCAGACATTAAAGTGTTCACGTCGACCTGGAAAAAGTTCCCCCTCAACGCTGATTAAGTTAATCGGTTTTTACTCCTAATTATGTACAGTCTATGGTTTTACTAGATGAAAAAAACCTAACGTAATGGCAGTATGTCGACCTGGCAGTGCGTCAGTGGACTGGTCGTATGAATTTGGCAAGAAATTAACACAATTCCGACTTTTTTCTCTCATCTCTGCTGCTGCTATTGCTAAAGCTAAGGCTAAGCTAGCGACTTAGTTAGTCACCGCGCGGTTGGAGTGAAACGGACATCGTTTTACTACAAGTCATCAAGTAACTAGACAACGAAGGACAACATTGGTAACTTACAGGGGTCGGCAGGTGAACAGCGGGCTACTTTTTCTACACACTGTGGATGTTCACACTGCGTTATGCTACACCTGCGCAGTGTGTGCACTGATCTGGTATGCTAGCTCTTCGTCTTCCAGTCGACTGGCGCGTTGCAGAAAGGTAACGTAACAAATGATACGGGCTATAGGCTAGTGAAATGCCACTGATACCGATCCTATAGAGTAGCTATTTGAGTCAGTATTGACCAAGAATGAACCAGTGTATCCCTACTTCAAATTAATCTGCATGACATCAATGGCTTTCTTGATTTAGATTCGTATTTCACAATTGTTTTGTACGATGCACAAGGAATAATATATCATGGTCAACATTTTTTGCAAATGTTTTCCAAGTTGCAGAATGCAGTTAGTTTGTGTTTCCTCTTGAAAACTGAGCTTCTACTCAACCAATAAGTATTTCGTGCACACACAGTTATTTTCCAGGATAATGTAATTCATTTCTCTTCTACACAAAATAATTGCTTTCCTTATTGTCTGCCATGTAATGATTTCTCCTTCCCATTTTGCAGCGCGCATTAAACCATTGCCTATAAAAGACAGTCTTCCAATTTTCCCCATGGTGATGACAGAACATGAACTGACAAAAGAAATTACAAGAAAAACATAAACAGTGATGTCACTGTCTAGATGTAACTTTCCAGTCATTACAATTGATGTTTCATCCATTGAAGCCTTAATCACACCTCTTACCATTTTTAAGCACTGGGTTAAATTATTTTAGAGTATTCAGAACTGTGCTAGAAGCCATGCCATTCTGTCATCCTACCTCCGTCTACAGCACAGGAATATGAACATCGCTGTTCTACTCTCTCCGCTTTCTTCTGCATTTCACATCTCAACAACTTGGGAAACAGATTGTCTGGTTACATTTATCACTCGGTTTTCTCATGCTCAGCATGCATTCGCAGTATTTCTGATGGCTCTCAAAGGCAGCCGAATTTGCAAGAACTCATGCCTCATACACACAAATTCCTCTACACCGGCTGACTCTGAGCAGTAGCTGAGGGAGGCTGATATGGGTCTAGAGGTTGTTATGTATCCTGCTATGCTTCCGTTTTATGCTGTAGGCTTTCTCAACATGGAAACATAGATATACTATATGTCTGGAAGAAAAGGAGCGAGATCAAGACAGATAAACTCACATCATGGCATAATATCTGTATCTGTATCAGCACATTTTAGAGTGTTCTGTCTTTTGTCACTTCATCAACCATTTGCATTTTAGTTTTCTCAGTTGTTCCTTCACATTAATTTGCTCTTCCAGTGTTATCACTTATCACACAGTACGCAGTATTTTCAAACCAGAAAAAGTGTTGCCATTGTATGTTTCTGCAAACAATGGGTACGTAGAATCTCTACATTTCTGAACCAAAAATATGTTTGGTTAGGGTTAGGAAAAGATCATTGTTTGGTTTAAATATTAACAAACGCATTGTGAGTTAATTTTATCACATCTTTGCTGACTTTTTCTGTATTAAACCAAACCTTGGTATTTTTCCTTGATCCTAACCAAGTGCTGTGAAAAGCACCTTGAGAAATGTATTTTTGGTTCAGAAATGTTGAAATTATATGTGTCCCAGGTGTGTAAAAACATACAATATCAACATTTTATTCTGGTGGTTGAGTTGGTATTTCTGTCTAAATACTAAGTCTTTATTTTTACATTTCCTATTTAACTAATTATTTTTGCTGTTTATAGTGAATCTGAAGAAGGAGAATGTTATGTATGTAGTAGATTCAAGAGTAATACTGCCCCAGTCAACAAACACATTGCCTTTATCTGCAGGTGGGGATGGTCGTTTTGAAGTGGACAGGAAGAATGGCCAAGTGCGGACTACAGGTCTCCCCCTGCAGCATGACAGGGAGTACCTGCTGACAGTAGTTGCCGCTGACCGGCTGGGCAGCCGCAGCGCCCCCGCTGTCGTCTCTGTGGTGGCTGGAGCCCGGCCGCCACAGTTCACCAACGCATCTTTTACCATTGCCATACCGGAAAACACCCCCGAAGGGCAGACGTAAGTATCCAACTGAGAGGAATCATGGCACGTCTGCAGACATCCTCATAATAAATGTAAACATTTGTTTTTGGCTTGTTGTTTTTTTATTTGTTCTCCTCGTGAATTAATTCCTTGACAAAAGTGGGATAAACATGCATTTAATCTCATATTCAGACACACAGTTACTCAGACTTTGACAGACATTGTGTTTCTAAAGCTGACAAACATTATTCACTCCAGTTACCCTCAGATTTACATTCTTTAGGTGATGAAATTATTACAAATGCATTCGTTGTGCACATGCAGTATATGATATATATATATATATATATGTGTGTATATTATATTTATAAATTCTCGCCTTGTCTGGTTCTAGCTCACAGTCATGTTTCATATTTCTGTTATATCCAAGCAATAACCATGACACATTTAACCGTGAGCATGTATTACATATAAGATCAACGAGGACTGCAGTGGTCCGTGATAGTCCCTGCTTCCTACATTCTAAAATGTTGTAATATGTCACACAGATATACACACACGCATGCTTTCACACATAAGATGTAGGTGCATGCGTATCCTTAAACCACACATGTGCACTCACACACACACACACAGCCTCAGGTTTGACCAAAGTGGTACAGTCATGACTAGTGTCCTTGGATTGGTCTCATTATCCCCCTCCAGTAACGTTCCTTTGACTGACACTTTTGGCAAACCAGTAAAGTGGATATTCCAGTGTGTTGTTTACGCCAGTTTCATCTGGGAAGTCATCATGTAAGAGCCAGATAACATGTCTAATAAATAACAAGCACCAACTCAGCTCAGCATTTTTCAGTGGTTTGCTCTCAACTGGCGTGGATGCTATGTACAGAAATGTGCTTTCAGAACTACGCTATTATTATTTGCTTTCCAACAGTAGTTGACATTGAGGTGCTCCACTACGGGTTGGTTAATATTTCAACAGTAGCACTGACTTATTGTTAGTGGAATCAACTCAGGATGCTATATTTGTTTGAATGATCATATATTAAATTATATTGTAAAATTCTAGTGCCTAATAATAATAATAATAATAATAATAATCATCATCATAATATTGTTTAGGTTTGTGAGACGCTTTTCGTTTGTAAAAAAATGTGCCTTACATTACTGTGTCTAAGAATATTGTTGGAATTTTATAGATGGGAGGCATTTGATTGATCTGGAGTAGAATGAATGAGTGTGTCTATGTTTTGTTTAGTTTTAATTTTTTATTTTACCTGTGTTTTGTATCTCACAACAATAGCAATTTCTGCTACTGCTGTGAATCTATCCGATCTGGTAAAACCTTCAGGTCCTGCTGCTTGTAATGAGAAAGCATTCAGTACTTTTCTCCAAAAGTCATGTTGAAGGCTGATGAGCTGTGAGTTTTACATGCAAGTTGTCCCCGCTCGTACACTGCACATGGCAACGTCCACACAGTCTTCAGTAAACGCTATTCTGTTTGTGCGTAAAAATGTGCTGATAGCCTGGTGTACTCTGGTTTTATCCACTCTGTACTGCACATTCATACATTTCACTTCTCCTTGTGTCTCCAGCTTCCTGGTCACACCTGCTGTGTCCTTCCAGAAGAAACCAATCGTCTACAGCCTCCTCATCAATCCCAGCAGCCTGTTCTCCATCTCCTCTGAGACTGGGGAGATCAGCTTGACCCGCCCTATTGACTATGAGAGCGACCAGCATCGCTACTTGCTGTTGGTACGAGCCAGCGAGGGCATGGACAGCATGAGCAGTGCAGCAGAGGTTGGCGTTATTTCACTCACACACGTTAACACAATGTCAGTGACTACACGGTCTGCACAACTTACTTCTGATGTTACAAAGTTTCCTTATTGTCACCAACCTGCAAAACAATATGTAACAAGTTTTTAAATTAACAAGTTATGTACCAAAGCTGAGATATTGTTTTTATTGTTTCTGTCCGCACAACTGACTTTGATCGGTGTTATTCTAAGCTTCTGCCAGTACTTGTATAAATTTGTATAGAGCCAATTGAGTGTTAGTCCAAGTTGGCTGGAAGACAGCTGTTAAATTGTGGCTCACCGTGGTGATTATTATGATATGTCTTGTAGACAATAAAACAACCACACATCATCATAAAATCCCATCCTAAAACTGAACATTCATTTATACTGCTGAGATAATGCTGTTAGATTTTATTTTATTGATTTCTAGTTGCTGTAGGAGTGGTAATAGTGGTGAGTGTTGCAGTTAAAATGATTGTGTTCCAGGGAACTTTTGATTTCTCTGTCTGTGTGTGGGTTTAGATCAGATAAAACTTGAATCTGTGACTGCTGCATTTATGGGAAGCCCTCTATCAAAATTGATGGAAAAAAAGAATTTAAATGCTCAACTTAAAAGTTAGTAAATTTAGAACATACTGCACATATCCAGCTGTGACTTCAAATCCAAATAGACTTGTCTATCTGGAATGACTGTGCTGGGATTTCCCATGACTTCCTCGTGTTGTCAGGAAGTGAGAGAGAACAGCGGCTGACCGCTGCAGGCGTTGATGCATCTGGTCTGGTTTCCATCATTACTCTGGCCTCAGGCTAAAACATGTCCCGATGAACTGATCTGTCCTCAACTGCTCCGCTCTGGGCCTCTGTGGAGTACAGAGCACCAGGGCCTTAGGAAGGGAGGGGGAGACCAAGTGTGATGAAGGAATGATGGGAAATGAAGGAATAATGACTAAATATGCACGGTTATTATAGTTTTTCAATTTTCATTAGGTTTTTTTTCGATTTATTCTTTCAGTTTAGTTTGGGATTTAAACTTTAGCTTTACTTAGTTTTGCGTAAGTAGTTTTATTATTTATTATTATTTTGATTTTGTGGAATTGATTATTTTTCATTTAGTTTAATTGTTCATTTTAGGTAGGACGGTAGAATGGAATGATGCGTGACATCAAATATAAGTCCTGTTTATAACAAAGGGAAAACAAAGTTTCAAAGCAAACGTTTAAAAGACAATCAAAGTACTAGTTTTATGAAATCTGATATCTGCTGGTATCTATGTTGTCTTACTTTTCGGTAAACTCTGATTTTAAAAACAGAGAAACACTAACCCCGATCTGAGCCCATTAAAAAAACACAGTAAATTAGCAAAGACTGTATTATGATAATCGTTTAGAGCAGAAGTAGCAGATTGAGCAGCAGATTCATCCATAATGATCATTTCAAAGATCAAAATGAACTCTGTGTCAGCTATCTATAACAGTAAAATCTGGCTTTTACATGAATGAATGACTAATAAATAAAAAATAATAGTCACAGGGGACATTATAATACTGGGGCAGGTGCTGTATGTATGGATCATAAGTGCCCAAAACCTGAAGTTTGTTCACAGTTTGTTTTTCTTATTTTGAGAGGCCATTTAAATATTCATGGCTTGAAACAGATGGAAAATTGACATGGCTGTGCTGCATTTCTATGGAGTGGTCAGTGTTGAATTGTGTTTTGCCCTCCAGGGCTATCCGCCACTCATGTAACTCAAAACTCTGAATTCTCAGACATTCTTGTGTGTTAATGCTTGACGTTTGTGTCTCGTTAATGGACAGCTTGGAGTGTTAAATGAAAAACGAGCTTGCTGCACTTGTTGACAGGGAAAGCCATCGCAGATGAGAATGAGATGAGCTTAATGCCCCTATACTTGCTTTTGCTACCCCCTAAACAGGAACTTACCATCCGCCATTACATCACATTGGAGCAAATGAGAGGTTAATGGAGGGCCGAATGGCTATAACAACACCTAAGTGCTTTATGGTAGTTGCATAGCAGGATAGTAGGATAGCAGGCTGCATGCTCTCCGTCCAACTCTTTAAATATTCATACTATGTACTTTGCTCTCATCCTGTTTCGCTTTAAATAACAGACTCACTTCTTTTTTTGGATGTTTTTTTATGTGTGAATTGTGTACTGTCATCCGCATCATCCAAGTGTCCCTAATGATGAATTGCTTGCTGTGCTAATACTTTAGCTTATACTATGCAGATTGACTGTGTATTTTTAGTAACACAATTGGAGGGAGCATGGTGTTTCATGATCAATACTGGTATGAACTTTAAGACTATTGATGTAAGAGTGGTACTTTCAGGAGACAAGAAAATTACACACTGACACTGTTTTTAGGAATTAATTTAATAAGAGAAAAGTGCATCTTTGTAACTGCAGTTTAGTCTGCCTTGATATTTTACAAATGCATTTGCTTTCCTTTGTATAAACCCTTATGCTGGCAGTCACCTACAGAGGGTATGCAAGTGATGCCATGGTAACTCCCTCCTGAGTGGCAAACATGCCACGCTCAGCATCATCCATTGGTGCATTCACATGGAAAGAAAACACTGAAAACACAGCTAAATGGCTGGAGTGCAATGGAGTGCATAAACAGATTCACAAAGAATTCAGGCATATGTTGTTACAGACTGTTCAATGCTAAAGAGAAGTGGAAAATATTTGATTAAGTGTTGGTTTCTAAGGGACTCACCAGGTTTTGAATGAAACATGCAGTCCTACATGTGTTTACCAACATGCCTGCACATATCTGTGGTATCTGTGTGATTTCCATCAGGGAGATTAGTCCTGCAGAAATATATAGGAAGAGGAGTTTGTTTCTCCAGGCTTTTAGTGTAATGTTAGTACCCCATATTGTATATTATATGTGCCTGGAAATTCAATTTGTGTTTTCAGTCTGATTCAAACAGAGGATGTTGGGGTTACTCAGTAGACATCTGGACCTCCAGCACACACTTAAAAGGGTTATGATGCACTTAAATATTAATCTCCTGACAACCTTTTCACTGAGATTTTTTTTTTTTTTTCTTTGAAAACTCAAACCTGTCAGCTCTGACAGTGCTGTACTTGTCCAGCCCTCACAACTCCCACTTTCATGCTTAGCATATGCTTGTAAATTTGACCTTTTGACACAAACATTCCTATACTGGGTGCTACAGGTATTCTTTATACTTTTGCTAAAGGCAAGACAAAAACACAAAAACAGAAGTAAGGCTCATAATATTGTAAACTGTAAAACCTGACCAATCCATAACTAGTGAGGGTGGGGTATGGTTTCTCTACTTTTACATTGTTAGTGGTAGGATTCTGATAATAATTTTATTCTAAGACCATGGCTCCTTTTTGGCTCAGAAAATAATTTTGCTTCAGGTATTTTATACTACCACTAATACAATATTGTTTTGCACAGATATATCGGCCAACATTGGCCTTGTTGACTGACACTGACTATGAGTAAATAGATATATTTCAGTGATGGCAGTGTCTGATATCTATCTGTTGTGTTGATTAACAAATGTGTATAATTAAATTTGCGCTCATTCAAAGGTCATGTGCTGAACAGACTGAAAATAACATTGATATCTGCATTGACTGTTGCTCAAATTGTTAATTGTTTAAACAGTCTTAATCAGCGCAGAATTTCACAATCAGCTTGCTCCAGTGGTGACTGACAGCACAAGAATTGCTTCCTTTTTGGTGAACATTTCTTGATCCTGTAAGCCATCACCATATAATTTAAGGTTTTCTATAGTTTACCATAACAGCCTCATACCTTGTGCATTAAGAGCAAAAAAAAAAAAAAAGACAAATAATAGCACAAGTTCACTGTGTGTTGCTGTCCTTGTTCGCTTTTGATTTCATTCTGCTTTTCAAAAATCTGTCGCTGTGTGCCAAAATAGCGAACAGAGGTGGTGTATTTGTACGGACTGGAGTCACTGAGCATGACTTTAATTTGCAGGTAGTTTCCAAGTTTCTCCCTCCAGGAGTGATAGCTCATCGGCACCATTAGTTACCTAACCAGCCTGAGACCTCCCTGCAGCTGCCCCTAGTGTGCGTGCGTGCACGTGTCTGTGTGCATGTGTTTTGAGCTCATCTTGCTTTATAACGGCTGACTTCCCCTCTCTTCTCATTCAATCTTGCTTTCCCTGAGCCTTACACACATACTATACATTCATATATCTAACCGAAGCCTTGCCATTTTCTGTCACGCTAGCAGGCAAACACACACATATACACGCACACACCGAGGCAAGCATATATTGACAGTCACTAGCAAAAGCACACAAATCACCTCAGGGAGGTGACATGGTCAGATTTTATTTTGTTGTCCGTTGCATCGAAGCTGATCTTTGCAAAAGGATTAACTGATATTACAGAATTTCATTTTACCTACCAGGACTTAATACCAGTGGTATTTACACAAAGTGTGTGTGTGTGTGTGTGTGTGTGTGTGTGTGTGTGTGTGTGTGTGTGTGTGTGTGTGTGTGTGTGTGTGTGT
>JAPQRN010000018.1:6705474-6727596 GCA_037367275.1 Coranthus polyacanthus
CTCTCTCTCTCTCTCTCTCTCTCTCTCTCTCTCTCTCTCACTCACTCACACACACACACACACACACACACACACACCCTCAACACACAAACGTGCACACAGACACCCACCTACACATACCCATAACCATGGACAGCAGTGCCAGGGAACCAGCCATTGTGACAAACACCTCGAGGCAGACACCCCCTCCATGGCAATCCTCCATCTCTTGTGCAACAACATACACACACATACACCAAAACCGTCACACACACACACAGACGCGCTTTGAAGTCAAACAGAAGGGACATACTGTACACATGCAGTTCATAAATATCCATGTATATACAATATATGCATCTGTAGAAAATATATTCGATAAAAGCGTTCTCATCATCTACAAATCACTTTTGTTTTCACGTGTCATGTTGGTAGAGTTGCCTTGAAAACACACACATACATCTTCTGGCTGTAATCTGTCTCATCAGTTCCCTTGGTGTGGTAAACAGAGATAGAAGGATGAATAACACACACACTGTTCTTCCAGACACACACATGCACACACATATGTATCTATGATAAGTGTATATATATGATTCCAATTCCAAAGTCTCTTGTGAAACAGCAACCAAATGAACACATGACAATGATAGCACCTGCCCCTGCCTCTGAAGATAAGGAGGATGTAATAAGTGTGTCCACACTTTTAGCCCACACACACAAAGTAAACAGAGCACCAAAGGGTGAGATGAATACAGAGTGGAGGAGAGTCATTCAAAGAGGAGAGTGGGATGCAGATGAGACGCCTACACCAGACTGAAAGAGAGTCAGTAAGAGAGAAAGAGACACAGAGGATGAAATGGAATGTGAGAATGACAGCACTAAAAGGGAATACCAATCAATTT
Source organism: Coranthus polyacanthus (assembly GCA_037367275.1). Taxonomy (NCBI): domain Eukaryota; kingdom Metazoa; phylum Chordata; class Actinopteri; order Kurtiformes; family Apogonidae; genus Coranthus; species Coranthus polyacanthus. Next base: position 6,706,359 of record JAPQRN010000018.1, read on the forward strand.
AACTATTCATATGTTGTGTAGCCATAATTAATAAAATCTTTCTTCCTGCTAAAATCTGGAATAAGACAGTGTGCATCCACCAGAAACTTTTTTTTTTTCATGGATGGGCTTTTTTCTTCCGACTTACAAAGGGAACTATTGTGTCAGTGCACTAGTATTGAGAGTGTAAAGCATAATCTTCGTTATTTGTAATCAGTTTCTCACTTTATTTTTGTGTCTCATTTATTGATTTCAGAGCTTTGGTACTGTAGCTTCATTCCTGCAAAGATGATTATTAGGGACCTTCAAAAGTTGATTCAGTTCCTGATGTTTTTCATGCATATAGAATGTCCTGCTGCCTATATGTTTTTAGTCTTTTAATTTTACCTTATCAAAACTCAGAAATGAAATAAATGTTTTGCCTAAGCATTTTGATGTGTCTAGGAATGTACCACAACTATGTTTGTGAACAACCGAAGCGAAATATGAAAAAAATGTTCTTCTATTATAGCTTTTTTGGGAATAATTGATGAACTGATGAGCCACTTTACACAGGCTAAGAGCAACAATTTACCACAGTTTTCTATTTACAAAGTAAATTGTTTAGTTGAGTACAGCATTAGGCAACATTAATACTCAGCTTGATCCAACACAAAATAAGTAATAACTGTGCTTTTGTTAAGTTTTCATCTTTATTTTCTTTGCTAAACTGCTTTTACTTTATTATAATGAATTGTGTTTTTGTGTGTAAATTGACTATAGTAATATTTTATATCAACAATGGATCTGCTGAGTAGTTTAATAAAAGAGGGATTGTGTGCAGTGGAGGAAATTACCACACGACTTTACCCTTCATCTTCAAAGAGCTTGACATTTTTTATTTTTCTAGATCACAACTTCACTGTTGTGGTTCACTCATTACTCTTGTAGCACTACTCAGCCACAGCAGGCAGTTTTCAGCTAAGAAAAGCCCTAAAGGCCTACTTGTGCAACTCTAAAAGCAAGACACACAAAGTTATGAGAAAATGCACTTACATTAACCATGTGAACTTGGCTCTGATGTTTAAGGGAGCTCTCAATGAATGTAAGCAGAGATGGAACTGATCAATCAGCCAAAACAACAGCAACTTCAGGGCTCTGCCTCACCAAATGCTATGCTTCATTTCATCTCAGCTTCTAGAATGTCCTTACTTATCCTAGCATCTGTATTCAATTGTATTAATAGCTGACAATAATGAAAAAACAAATTGATGGAATTTACTTCCACCTGGGAAAAAAAAGGCAGCATGCTGTAATGAGTTCCTTACTTCGTTGGGTAAAGTTGAGACTAGTTGAGTTTTTCAGTAGTTGTGTGCAAGTTAAAGTGTTTCAGTGATCTCAGTCACTCACTCTGCCTTCCTTGTTGGCTCTTGCTTTCTACCTTCAAGCCACTCCCCGCTGTCTGTCTGTGTAGTATGTAGGAGGCCATTTCAAACACAGAATAGCTCTTCTCAGCTCACCCCTACCAGATCATTTTGAACCAGCGGGTCAGACTCTCCAGTCTACTTTCACCACTTGTGCTCACTGTAACGGATTCCTGCCCACTTGAGTCATTACCTGTTTTGTTCCTGACCTGTATCCTGCCTGATCTCAGCCTGGTTTGACAACAACTCTCAGTACATGTGTATTGACTCCTACCTGAAAGACCACATCTCCTGCTTGCTGTCCTGCTTTCAAACCTGCTGTTATGAACTGCATTTCACCTGCCAGCCTGCATGAGTTTATCTGTACCAATTTAGCTCTACACTGTGGATTAATCTGTATGAGCTGTATTCAGTCACATATCTGCCTGGAGTCTGCCTCAACTCATCGTCGTCCTGTTTCACCATCGCCTTGGACAGACACCTACTTATCTTCATCACCCAGTTCCTGCTCTGTATCAATAAAGCTCATTCTGAACTATGTTCTGTCTCCCTAGTTCCCTTTCCTTTAGTATCTCATTTACGGGAGAAGTGATGCACAACTTCCATCTTATGTCGTAACTTGCTAATATGCTGATAAGTGTGGGACTTTCAACAATGTAGGTGAACTATGGACCTGAGAGTGCAGTAGAACCATTAATTATTTCTTAATTTTGTTGTTGCATTGCAAGTTTAGGAATTTGATTAATTTTAGGCTACCTCAGTCACCTTAATAAAATTAAACTGTAGACGTGAACTGTAAACTGGATATTCACAGAAAGGAAAAATGTAGCTAAATGAGACTGGGAGTAAGTATGATTGTGGGTTAAAATGTTGTTGTAAATTTAGGCAGATGTTTTTGATTCATCATGTTAACTTAATGTGTTGGCTACAGTATTTGTAGCATAGATTTATTTTCACACATCATACGAATTCGGGATTTGTAGAGTAGACAAATATGATTGGACAGGAGAGTGATTGTTACTGGTTGTATATTCCTCTCTTTATTTTCTATTCCAACATTGGTAATGAAGTCTTGTTTTTCATTTTGCTCAAACTTGTGGAGCACACTGGTACTTGGGTTGGATCCATAGACATATATACATAGACAATGCATTGATTGCTATTTCAACACTATATTGGACCGATCATGACTAGCCTGAAAACACAAACAATTAAACAGGGAAGCTGCGGCTTTAAATTCGCAACTGATTTCAATAAGTAGTGTGTCTCATTTTTTTTTCTTTTACATGTTTTCCGATCCAGCAGCCATCTGTGTATATATGTAAATTGACTACATTTATATAGCGCTTGTTACCTTAATGGCCCTCAAAGCATTTTACAGTGTGTTACATTCCCCCATTTGCGGACACAAACAGACACACATTGACACGCCAGGAGAACAGCCACTGGGGTTGGGTCAATGGGTTGGAGAAAGGTTCAGTCATGTGTCCCACTGCAAAGAAACATCTCCAGCCTTTGTTTGGGACCAGACCAAGACCATCTCCTCTCAAGGGTCTCAATGCTTTTTGATTTGGTACACACCCAGGTTACTGTGTTCACACCTGCCCAAACAAGTCACACCAACGGGGATGATGAACTGGAGTCCAATTTAACCAGACTAAGAAGTGCAAGTGAGAAAAAGTGCACCTTCTAATCTTAGCAGTATAGTTCAATATTTACAAGGCATTTTTGGACCTGGGGCTGTAATGAGACACCTGACAGGGAGTGTGTTGACCACAGATTTCTTTGTCTTTGATAACAGGTCTGATCCGTCTGCGCTCCAGCCCGCCCCCTCGCCTCCAGGGTGTTGAATATGTCCTCAACGTCACAGCAACGGATGACAATGCCTCAGGCGGACCACAGGCCTTGTCATCTACAGCCCAGGTCATAGTAGGAGTGGATGATGTGAATAACAACAAGCCTGTCTTTGAGAAGGTGAGATGAGCATTCACACACATCATTAAAGCTTGTTTAGTCTTGCTCATTATCTACTTGTGGTTAAAGGTTTGTTGGATAATCCTCTTCTCTTCTCTTCTCTTCTCTTCTCTTCTCTTCTCTTCTCTTCTCTTCTCTTCTCTTCTCTTCTCTTCTCTTCTTACTGTATTTCCAAATGACCTCTCACTTTAATTATTTTGTCTTTCCGGGTCTCTGTTTCCACCTCAATCTATCCCACATAAGTCTCCTCCAAAACTCACGCTACTTCTATCTCTTTCTATATTCTCTATTTATTAGCCTCTATCCTTCCTCTGGAGGAGCGATTAGCCAGCTTGACCCTAGTCTTTGCACTCTCATCTCTCTCCTACATCCTCTCAGTCTTTTCATTAAAGCTTTGAGGGATGTGGGAGAAATCCCGACCGACCCACACTGGAGGCACATCGCTTCCACCTGCTTTTTCCTACCCATGTCTCAATTTTAAATGATGTGACTTTTCAAACACTCCTGAGGTATGATGAGCCAAGATTAGGTGCGGGGGTTTGCTGTGTAAACCTCACTCACTCTCTCCAGGGGGATAGTGAACACCAAGTGTTTCCCTTTCAGCTTCACCTCTTAGCAGGAAGGAACAGAGGCGCCATCGACAAGATGAGAGCCAAGAGAAAAGAGAAGACGAGAAGAGAGGGATCCCTGGTCCACAGTGTTTCATGTGCTCAGTATGCACAGCTGTCTCTCGCAGGAATCTCCTGCTGGCATCATAGTCCAACTCTATGATTCATTCTTTTCCTTCTCACTGGCAGGATGCTGATTGCAACAGACAAACAAGCCCCTGACTCCCTGAGGGAGACAGGGGCTTGAAGAGAGATATATTAAGATAAAAAATAAATCAAATAAAGCACACAAAAAAGGAAAAACAAAGGCAAATAAAAGTAATAACAATTCTCAGACAAGGTCAAAGATAGTCAGAGAAACAGAGGGACATGGTGCAGGAAAAAAAGATAGACAAAAACTTAAAACAAAAAAGAAGCAAGGGAATTTTGGGACAAAAAACAAACTGTTGGTGTTGGTTTCTCAGCCAGTTAAGACATCTGTGGTTAGTTTGTGTTTCTTCTGTCACTGGCAGCCAGCAGCTGGACACTGAAGCAGAAAGGGCCTTTTATCTTGTTTTGATGCCCAATCTTATAACGTACTGTAGCCACTCTGGAGCTCAGGGCTGGATCAGTGAACCAAGACAGAAGGAGACACACACACACACAGAGGTAGACATAGATAAATGTGGGATCTCTTGGATATTGCCAGATCCTGTGTATTCCCACTGGCTCAAATCTCAGAACAGAAGCACAGACACTCACTGGCCACCTCTATGTATTTTGGTTATTACCACACATTTCTGAGTTTTTTGGCAAAACAATTATTTATAATAGAGTGTGTTGGACACTACCTCTTTTAAAATCAAGAATACACAGCAGTATAAACCACCACCAGCCAGCTGTTGGCTACTGAATTCTTTTGTGTTATCTGTAATACATATTGTGTAATATGTGATCCTGATCAATCAATCCATCCATTACCCACATTTAGGGGCGAGTTGTAGCAGAGTATGTACCAAAGATGTCCTTCTCCAAGGCCACATCTTCAGCTCCTACTGGGGCATCCTGAGGCTTCCTCAGCCTAGATGGGATACACTATAATCCCTCCAATTGAGCAGGAATTGTATCCCAGTTACAGCTGTCTGAGTACCTCCAGAGAGCAGCATTCTGTTATCAAACCTATCAGCTGCTAGAAAAAGATATTTTTTGTATTAAACTCATATTAATGAACAAATAATGTGACTGAGTTTTGTTAGCATTCATTCAGTCATAGCAGGATTCAGTTTTTAGCACCACTACAATCCCGGGCTTCACGTAGCATCGCGCACGAGTGATCCTACCAAGTTCCTCTTCAAGCCTGACGGTTTCCCTTGTCAACAGGTCTAGATAAAATAGGTGGACTCTTGAATAGTGTCTATTGACCACTCTGATAGCTCAGCACATGTTAGAGGCCTCTGTCTGATAAAGCCAACGGTCCCATTTTCATTCTGCAGAAGCAGATGCACTGTTCATCACAAAGAGAATCAGTTGCAAGGCATCTTATCTTCTTATCTTGGCTGCATCTTATTGTATTTCAGCTTCTGCTGTGTGTTAGTCTGATAGGTAATATATGGTTGACCCATCACATGATTGGTTGTAAAGTGCAGTACAGTACTGCCTTTGACCCACAGTGAAAGAGCCATTGTGACAAAATTGTGAGAAACACACTTTAAAAGATGTAAAGCCTACTAATAACTACAGATGGAAATAATACGAGTAAAGTGATGGAGAAAAAGTAGAGTGTGACTTGAGAACAGAAAGCACAGCAGAAGACGAAGGAAGACTAGAGAGAGGCAGGAAGGGAAAAGAAGGCGAATAGATTAAAAACAGTCTCCACTGTCATTAATTAGATGTCAAAGGAAAGCATCAGCCAGCGGTACTGAGGGATACCTTCCCTTCCACTGTGTTTATGGCAAATCAGCATCAACGCTCCAGTGAGACAGAAAAAAAAGGGATGATGGATACAGAGTGAGAGAGCAAGAAAGCGATGATGAGGGACCAGAGAGAGAAAAATGGGGGTAGAGAGAGAGAGTGAGTGAAAACCCAGACAACCTTCAAATGAGGATAATAAAGCTCTTTGTGTCTTTGACAAGTTCAGTGATTGACAGTGTCTTTGAGAACCCAAACACGGAGCAGCTTCCTTGCATCACACCAAGAAAAAGCTCTGAATGAATCTCTGTGAAGACTGCAAGAACTGATGTGGTGATAAATGGAGACTAGGGTTAAAGTTTTAGCTTTGAATCCCAAAATTAATAGTTCAATCTTTGAAAAAGCTGAACATTATAAAAACAGAACATAATTACAAATTCTCATTTCTGATGTTATAATAGTATTTGTTTCACCTTCAAGCTATGTTTTAGAGGATAGGGGTGGAGGCACCTCTTCTACACTTGTGGTATATAAAAAAAAAGAATATTTGGCTGCACACAATTGGCAAGTCACTGAATGAAACTGGGTCTACTGAAATCCCATTCAACTCCATATCATTTGAATGCAACCATGACTTTTTTCTGGTATACTGCTGAAGGGTCACTATGAAGCGGTCGACCTATTTCCAATGAAAAAGACATCTCAGACAGCAGTAAACACACCAAGTGCCAAAAGATCAACGGATTTCCTGTTTACCAAAGTCTAGGAACTGTGGCAAGCACATCACCAAGCAGCTGCTGAGCACCTCTGCCCAATGAGTGCTGGGAAAAGCTCCAAGGCCCCTGAACCCTGACAAGTACCAACTGGTTAGCTGAATAAGCACCTGTAGGGAACTGATCGATGGAAAAGGTGGAGAACCCAACCTCATGTTTCCATTTCTTTCTCTATTTCCAGGGACAGCGTATATATTTAACAGTTGTGCAAATGTACAATTTTCATTTTGCCAGATATTTCAAGGCCCACTCAAGAAGAGTCAAACACATAACATTAAAACATTAAACATAAACATAAAATTTTAATACAAAGTTTAAAAAGGTGTAGCACTAAAGGTGCTTCACACGTAGTTCAAACCCCCTTTGTGTGTGTGCTACATGTTTAGTCCCAGCTGTAAATAATCTTAAAGGTGGTGTCAGCAATCCAATACACTTCGTCAAATTCAGCCAAGATCTCTTCTCCGGCTGTTGATTCTGCGTGCCCACCGGAGAAAAAAATCTGTTTGTACATAGCCCTGGCTCTGAAAATGGGAAATAAACAAAATGATTTGGACCAATCCATACAACACTACTCCAGCCAATCAGCAACAAGGGGCCTTTGTCCTTGTGCGCAGGATGAGGGGCGGTGCTTGTGAAGTAGCACTGAAGGGAGGTGCACTTTTTATTTTGGCAATGACTTCAAATGTCAACAGTCTTTCTCAAGAATGGATTACTCCATCTTTAAATCTTTTCAAAAATAAATATCTTTTTTTTCCATAAACACTCTAGCCTGCAGTTTTCTCTAGAATGGAGCACTGGTCTGAATTTCTCCTTACGTACATTGACATGATCTTCTGTTTTCCTTACCACTGTTCTCTCTGCCTGCTGTCCAATTCTCCTCAGTGTCAACAGTACAGAGAGAGCACGTCAGTCCTGGAGAACCAGCCAGCAGGGACGTTTGTTTTGCAAGTTCATGCCGTGGATGCTGACGAGGGCTCCAATGGCAGGGTCACCTACGGCTTCATGCACAAAGACTCAACTGTTCCAGCATTCAGCATACACCCAGACACCGGTATCAGAACACACACATGCACACTTACGCCCACCCCAAAGTGTTTACCGTAATTTACGGACTATAAGCCGCTACTTTTTTCACACGCTTTGAACCCTGCGGCTTAAACAAACGGCCTCCAGGGGGCGCCCTGGCAGGAAGCGCAAGAGCTGAGGCTGTTCAATTCCGACACTGAAGAAGACAACTTCAATAGTTTTAGTGTGCATGATGAAGACGAAGATGAAGATAGCGATCAATGACTTTTCTGGTAGGCTAATGGCCTATGGCTGGTAGGATAGTTATTTTTTTAACCAGCCGTGTTATTGCAGTTTTACTGTCGTCTTAGTGCACTTTTATTGTCGTTTTACTGCCGTGTTACTGCTGTGCTGCTGCTGTGCTGCTGCCATGTTACAGGCACTGTTTGGAAAAAAAACATTTATTTATGGTAATTAAAAATTAAAAAATTCTTTCTGTGTACCATCTTTCTGTGTAGATATCTCATGTTACAACATGGACACCTGCAGCTTATAGACAAGTGCAGCCTACATATGTACAAATTTTTTTTGCTTTTTAAATTTAGTTGGTGCGGCTTATATTCATGTGTGCTCAATAGTCCGGAAATTACGGTACTTACTTGTTACCATTGGAGTTATGCTTTGGCTCATGTTCTCCTGAAAGGTCCATTTGTGTCCAAACTTTAGCTTCCTGAATATCTTCATGAAGATTCAAAATATGAAATGTGCAGAATCAGTTTGAATGTATTTAGACAAAATGTATGCCAACATCTGACCTCAGCTGAGCTGTAACTAATGCTTGATGCAGATCATCAATGGCAAATTTACACTTTCTCTATTTAATGTTAATTTTAGAACATTTTATTCTTACATTTTTAGCTTTTTGCGTATAAAATCAACCATTATAATTTAAATCAGTAAATATAGGTATCTTCAGATTGGTCTACAGTTAATGACCCTTAGGAAACCAGAAACTCTTGCAAATTTTTCTCCACTTAAAATGTTTTGCATTTTCACTCTTACTATGCTCAAGGATTTTAAGCAGCTGTAGCTACTTGAAAGCTTATTGATTTACTTTATAATGTGGGCTTTAATTAAGAAATACTGACTATTATGGACCTCTGTAAAAGTTCAGGGCTCTTTTATAAACAGCCCAAACATTTGGAATGAAGCCATTTTTAATTCACTTTTGTCTTAAAAAAAAAAAACACTGACCCACAGTTACTGGAAAATGCTGCCTTAATTGTAAATGATACATCTTCAAGTGTCTTTAAAATCTAATCAGTCCCCTGAGGGTCTACACTTTTTATACCACAGCCATAAAAGTACGTGGGTATTGGTATGTAGTAAAATCATATGCATGAAAACATATTTGTCATGAACAGTTTAACCATCAATGTAGACCATTACTTGCTCATATAATTAAATATATTAAATCCTCTAAAGCTTTTATTTTCAATTGATGAAGAACATATTATTTGGCAAAGAGACATTTGCAGATAAATCACATGGTTAAAAACCAAACTGAATAATAAGAAGTGGAAATTGTTACATTGTTCTGCCTGTACTTCCCAAAGGCCAAAGATGAGAGCCTGTGCATAAGGCGGCTTATTTTACATTACTGTTTCAGTAGTTTTGTACTTGATTATGTCAGCCTGTACTGTGTGACATCCTTGTGAATGGATATAATATTAAATAAAAAAATGCGAACAATGGAGCTGGAAAATAATGAAATTGCTTATGTTAAAGGTATTTCTTAATGACATAATGAATAAAATAGTCTTTGCATTTGATAGTAAGTACTTTTGAATAACACTTTCCTTTGTTTCCTGCTCCTCATCTGCTCTTCTTTAAAGAAGCTTTAAGGCTCCGGAGGAAATCATTTTAGTGTTAAATTGTAAATGCTCTGGGGATAGAGACCAGGCAGTGATTTAGCTGTCTGATCATCCTCGTTATCTCGCTGTCTCTAGGAGTAATTGTGACTGCCAGAAAATTTGACCGTGAACGCCAGCGGGAGTATGCGGTGACAGTGACTGCCACCGACCAGGCAGCTGACCCACTGATTGGCATTTGTCAACTCAACATCCTAATCCTGGACCAGAACGACAACAGCCCAAAGTTTGAGAACATCCGATATGAATGTAAGTGGATATTATTAATTATATCTTTGGTAGATAAATGGCAGCAAAATCCAGGCCTCACTAAGCACACTTGTTCATGTCCTTCTTTAGACTTCCTTCGTGAGGATACCATGATTGGAACGAGTTTCTTGCGCGTGGCAGCTCATGATGATGACTTTGGCACCAACGCAGCTATCACTTACTCAATGTCCAATGAACAGCCAGAGTACCTCAGAGTCAACCCCCTGACGGGCTGGGTGTATGTCAACCAACCCATCTCTCAGGTACACACAAACAGTTTCAGCTTTTTTATTTCTAATGATTCACCTCTTATTTTTTGTACATAATTACATTTCATTTGCGCTAATCAAGCTCATGATGCCACTCCAAATGGTATAAAAGCACTTCAGGGAAATTATGCCATTTATTCATTTAATCAAGAGCTCAAGAGATGCTGATGCAGAACTTGAGATTTCATCTAAAACAAGATGCTTTTTCTCGTAGTTGAGGACCTGAAAAGCAGACATATTTGTATTCTCACGCATTCTATTATTGAAACTGAGGGGGCAGAAGTACAGTGGCCAGTAGCATATAGTCTATAGCCTATATATGTGATAATGTCTTCACTTTCTTTGGCTTTAGGAGAAATCACATTGATGTTTTCTTTACTTCACTTCCTCTAACCCCGTGCTTCACTACAAGCAGGAAAAAAAACAATCTTGTTGGGAACATGAACAAGCAATAGAGGAAATTGCCATGTAGTGTGCACAAAAACAAGCCTGTGTCTCACATGCCACAATGATAAAAGCAACTGCTCACTATCTTCCAGTGCCAACAAGAATGAATGTCTGTTTCCTCAGCACCTTGCATCTTACACCCAACACTTGGCACCATGACAGCATTTCTGACTGAGAAGAATGGTTCACGACAACATATTCAAAAGACAAAACTTTTCCACTAATGAGTACAACTGCATAAAGTCTAATACCCTAACTGCCTACACATTTATTTCAGCTCTTGCCAATGTGATGATCTTTTGTTTTAATTGTGAAGAGCAAAGATTGGATTTTACAACTGTGCAACCGAACAAGCAAAGCTAGCAAAAATAGATCTTGGGTCAAGTGAAAACTAGCCCTGTGAAAAACTGAAATTTAAAGCACCTTTACCGGAAGAATGTAACTGTAATCGGATGACACTGTGCACAGCAGTAAAAAGACTACAAGCATTGTGAAAATGTAAACTTGAAACATAATATTTAGTGTTTCCCCCCACAGCCAGGTATACATGATGTGATTTTGGGCTGTCCCAGATGAAAGATGAGAAAACATAGTGATATCTTGTTTGTGGCAAAATGGTGGCCCTATGCTGCACTTTGAGAGATGTTAAAAGATGGCTGTGGTGGCAACCAAAAACAGACTGAGAGAACATTCTGACAGTGTCTTTAATTTAGGATGACCACCTCATAATATGACTGCATTACGATCTGCATCTACTAACCAACTGAATGGAATTTTTCCCAAAAAAATATTTACCTCAACCTCTCTTTGGAAAATTGGCATCTCTTTTTGGCACCTCTTTTTCAGTGACAGCCGGGTCCGCATTGTCTTCCTCCGCTTCTTAGGATTTTTTTTTTCTCCATACACATAAATACTGCTACAGTTTGATTCTAAGCTTAGCTTCATTGGTTACCACTATAGCAGCATATCATCATACAGTCTACATACATAAACTGCAATAAATGTATCAGATTGCTGGAATCTCATAGTCCGTAGGAGACTTAAACCTATGCTGGTGGTACAGATTCCAGGTTAATATATTTTCCATAGTTGCTAATACAGGGATCATTTCCTCTGGTTATATGCTACTATAAGGAATATAAACCTCTGCTGCACAGTAAGCAGCCTGTCAATCACCACAATTATCTTTAAGTACATTGGTATTTACAACAAATTTCGTCCCACACAGTGTTAATATAAGCTCAAATGAGTGTGATTTGGAATCAGAGTGTTTTGTCAATCTTTAAGATGTAATCGTCACTGTGCCATATTAACCAGCAACAGAAGAACACACTATCAAGTGCTCTTCTCTTATTTTTTGTTCACTTCTCAGTCTGTGTTGTCTTCTTGTTCTTTCTCATGCAGAGGACCTACATTACCAGGGAGATTGTCGCCACAGACGGAGGGAACAGGAGCAGCTCAGTGGAGCTCGCCGTCACCATCACCAACGTGAAGAACCAGCCTCCACAGTGGGAAAAGGACAGCTACAGCGTGGTCATACCGGAGAACACTGTCCGAGACACGGCTATCGTGGTACGTATGGGCGGGGTTGTAGTAACTGACACAAGTAGAAACAGATGCACAAACACCCTTGAGTGTATTTCTACCAAACACATACAGAGCAATATTGAAATATACATTAGCACATTTAAAAATAGGTCTGACAAGAAAGGTTTATTTGTATAACACCTTTTAAAATGTGAGGTGTGAGGTACATAGATCTATTACAAACGATGCAAATAAAATATCATTTAATTACATAAAAAAATAACTAAATACAAATAAAATTAATAACAAAATAAAATGAATTGGTAGGTGAGGCTCAACAAAAAGAAATAAGTGTACGCACTCCTGGTAATCATGTAATATACAGTTATAGCAAACTAGGATGAAGAAGTAACACGTACATGCAACAAATTCCAGATGCATACACATTTCCCCTGAAGACCTCTTCAGTCCATTCATAATTAAATGAATTCACAATTAAAATACTGTTTGACAGTGCCAAGATAAACAACACGTCTTTGCTGATTTGAGATGCAACAATCTGTTTTGTGGAAATATTCTTCCAGAAACTTTGCACAACTTTGCACTTTGGGACATTCAGTCAGTCCTTACCAGTAGTGGGCAATAACAGCATGTTGGTGACACGCGGTTATAAATATAAAAATATTCATTGTTTGTACAGTGTAGTTGTACTCTATCAACTGCCATTGATTATTCCTAGCTGCTGCTATTTCATGCCGCAAACACATTAAATCAACAGTGTTTTCCAAGGATCTCTTGAAAGCAATTAAGCCCATTAAACTTGCTGATGAATATTTTAAATCGAAATATGGAAATGAAAAGACAGCGGAGAGTACTTTACATGAGAATGTGTGTGTGTTTAATTGTTTGTGAGAGATGCTGATAGAGGGAGGGAGAAAGAGAGAGCACGGTCCCAGTAGTATAGTGTATTAATCGAGATGGCAGTTCAGTGTTGATTTGACTGTTATGCAAACATGCAAGGACTCTCAGCGGGGTGTAATAGCTCTACCATGAAATTTGAGTTTTTTTCAGCGTAAATCAGCACATACAGAAGTCAGGCATATTTGCCAACTGTGCATGCCTGATAGGATGTCTCATTATTCTAGCTGCTCTGCTCTGCAGGTTGAATGGCTAAAGCTAGGTCACCCATAGGCAAGCCGCATCACATCTGAGATGGCATTTTTGATTTTAATTGGGAGTATATGGCATCAGCTTTGAGTAGCCTCTCCTTAATTAGTCTAAGGAAAATGCAGAATGAAGAGCATTGTGAATTCCCTTTGATCCCACAGGATTTCAGTGGTTTGTTTTCTGGTCCAACAGTTTGAGGTTTACTCACTTTATATTTTAGTGTTTGTTATTATGGGTTATGCAATACAAGATACGTTTTTCCACTTGAGCAGATCATTTTTCACTTTTTACGACTTATTTCTGTTCTTGAGCTGAGGATCACCGCTGACATTCAGCATTTATTTACCTTTCAAATTTGATAATTGGAGACTTCACATTATGAAATTTTGGAGTTTTAGTAAGGGCAGAGTTTTATTATGTCAATAGAAAATGTCAACACGGAAACTAAAGTCAGGCAAACATCCGTTTCCAGTTTTAAAATTGCTGTCCTGTTTTCTCCTCTGCTTCAGACCATCAAAGCCACTTCCCCGCTGGGAGATCCTAGGGTGACTTACAACCTGGAGGATGGCATGGTACCCGAGACCAACATGCCCGTTCGCTTCTATTTGACCCCCAACCGGGAAGACGGCTCAGCCTCTATCCTGGTAGCTGAACCTCTCGACTACGAGACTACCAGGAACTTCATGCTGCGAGTTCGGGCTCAGAATGTCGCCGCTGTCCCTTTGGCAGCATTCACCATAGTCTATGTCAATGTCACAGGTTAGTATCTTTTCATACACCCACAATACATGTTTCCACTGATAGTCCATTGCAGATGCCTCTGAGCCCAAGGAAATCCACCACTTTACTGGGTAAAGTAAAGTTTGAACTGGCATTTGTGCATGTATTTACATACTGTAGAACTTGACAGGTTTGAAAAAATAATATTTGAGCTCATTTGGTAGAACTTCAATGATGGTTCTTGATGCAGTACCATGTGAGTGACTGTGAGTGACTGAGATCATGGGTATTCAGCTTAGGTTTGGGAACTTTCCCTTTACACGCATGAATTCCTTGTTTCCTTGAATATCCAATTCCCCTCTTGTCTTTCCTAGTTTTTAAACCTTTCACACACATTTGATAGCAAACTGGTGATCCTCGGCCACATGGTTGCTTCTGAATCAGTGGGCCTTTCCTGGATATGGCTTTTGTTCCAAATCATGATAACAATCATCTGGTGACATCTGCTGTTTCAAATCACACCATCAATCAAATATTTTACCTGATTACTAGTTCTGAATTCCCTAAAAAAACACTGAAAAGTATTAATTGACATGACTTTCATCAGTGAATGACCAATGAGTATTTGGGTATTTGATTATTTTTAAAGCAAAGCTTTAAGGCAGTGGTAGAATTGAATGGATTTTACTCTTAGTAAATCTCTAAAATGGACTTAAAAAAAGACAAAAAGTGAAAAAGGGACATTTGTGTGTGACATTCGACACGCTGCTCACTTAAAGACATTTCAATGCAGGATGCAGTGAAGGTCAAGCACCTAATCTAGTTTCTGTTACTTTGATATGTGTTTCTTTGGTTTTCCTTTTTCTCATCGTCAGCATGTAACAAAAACAATGTCCCTGTGTACAATTCTTTTTAAACAGCACAAAGACTTAAGAGCATTTGGGATGAACAGACGGCCTGATGGTATTGAGTGCTCTCTAAGTCCAGCTGCACTCTAATTTTCTATCGGAGTCATTTAAAGCTTGGATTGCAAAGCCACACAAATCCAAATAATTTGCTCACCAGCTGTTGTGAGTGTGATGAGCTCAAGAGTGCAACATATATCCTTAACCGCCGCTGCCCCCACCTCTGCTGAAAAGAGATTTGGACAGATAGTACAGTCCAATCGCTGTTCTGAACTCATTTTCTCTCTGGCTAAGAATGTCCGTTTCTGCGTCTCTTGTCTATCATTATTGTATGATGTCTAAATATGGCGAATATAGTTTTGTGTCACACTGTTTCAGTTAATGCTCAGCCCCGGGTAACTAGGCTTACATCTCCATCATCACTGCTAAATGTAGTGGTGTGTTTGCTAGCCCCTGACCTTGCTCCTCAAAATAACTCTGCCTACCCCACATGCCCCAGACTCCCCTGCATTTAATCCTCTTGCAACATCCACACACTCTCTCACACACACACATGCATATGTACTCCATTCCATCAAATTGGTCTTAATCCAGAGAAAAATAATTAATTCACACAGACCCTCTTCCTCCTCTTGCCTCTCTGTCGCTTTCTTAACTTCCTCTCCTCTTTTTGCCCACCCCTCCTTTCCCTTATCTGTCTTAATAAGAAAGCTCTTTGACTCCTCTAGAGGCACTGAGGCTGAGGGAGGGAGGGAGGTCTGTAATGGATTTAAGGCCCATTTTTAATTCATAGATTAAGACATTTGCTCAGAAGAAAGAAAAGGGAAAAAATGGCACACGAAGCAGCATTAGATTTAATGTGTTGCTCTATTCAAGTCATTTCTGTAATGCTTTTCGCCTTAAATCAACTATGTTCTCTGTTATTCAGGCAAGTTCATGTTCCGGCTCAGTGCTTCTTGGTACATGCCATTTTCTCTCATCTCTTGTCTTGGTTCAAGGTAACGTAATGTAGGAAAAGGCACAAATTGTGGTCTTTATTGAGTGGTGTAGTTTTCTCCTGAATCTTGACAGTAACAGGTGCCAGAGAAAAATCAACAAGCAGAAAAACACGCATTAATAAGACAGTTATCAGAGCTACAGTAAATGCAGGGCCTTGTATGAACTGAAGAGACAGATGAGGGAGTCACAGAGCAGTTTTAGGTGATTAACCCCACAAACACGCTGGTTTACATGCTATAAATAGGATGAACTCTTTGCATGTCATCCCTAAGCACCAGATCTCATCATCTAACTTAACTGCATGGTAGATTTTGGCCCAACCTCCAACTTATTGTGCGTATGAAAACTTTTAAATGTATTGTCCTGAATTTTTTGTAGTGTTCTTGGTTACAGGCAGGACTTGCAAAGTATTCTGCTCACGAGTAATAATTTAGTCAGCATTTCCGAAAAACCTGTCTTCAGATAATTGGTTTAGAAAATTGTACATGTATGCAGGACCCAACCCACTAAGGATTCTTTTTAATGAAGTAAGACACTGGTCATGGAAATGAGGGAAAAAAATGCTCTTTTTCCAGGTTCAACACTGAAACATTTATTAGACAGAACCAAATGGCACAGGTCAGACAGGATTAGACAAATATGTATGCTCTTTGTGTGTGGGTCAGAAACCTTGATAATGCATTCTGGCTCAAACATGCCTTTTCAGAACAACATATACATGTCAATAATGTGGTGCGATAAAGTGGAATGGAGGAAGATAATTTTGGTCAGTTTTATTTCTAGGCAATGATGAGAGAGGAGAAGATTTTTTTTTTTTCGTACCCTAAATGCCCTCTTCTTTTTTGTTATTCTCTCCATTCTCCAGATGTAAATGACAACGTCCCATTCTTCACTTCCTCCATTTACGAGGCCTCAGTCACTGAGGGGGCAGAATCAGGGACTATGGTTTTCCAGGTCTCAGCCAATGACCTAGACTTGGGCCTCAATGGAAAGGTGAAACAGACACACTCACATTCACTTGCATTTTTGTGCACGTGCATAAATTTTATTCTCTCTGTTCTTCCATGCTAGGTAAATTGTCACTAAGTGTTACTATATAACTCTGTCTGCACCAGATTTCATACTCCCTGCTGGAAGATCGCAGTGGGGACCACCAGTATTTCCGTATTGACCCAGAGTTAGGGTACATCTACACACAAACTGTGTTTGACCGCGAAACCAAAAGTTCATACCTGTTGGAAGTCCAGTCTGTGGATGGCTGGGAGTCAGCTCGACCAGGAAAACATGGACAACCCAACTCTGGTAAGTTAGACTGTGACTACACAGAACAAATTGAATCGATGCTTCATTTTTCATTGTTTGCCTTTAAGCGGTTATATTTCAGTGTGGTGGATGGTGAAGCCACGTGATTGAGTGTAAAAAAATAGTAACTGAAAAAACTGCCATGAACAAGTAAGGCTGAATTCCTGCTGTGTTGTAGCACTCTGTGGTAGACAATAACACCGATATAGAGAGACAAAATTGAAATGGCGTTTCAAACAACTTTTCCCTAAAGTAAAGATTTATAGAGCGACAAACTGATGTATCTGTAAAATAGGGAAATGCTGTCGTAAAAGCTGCAGTGCATGATAGTTTTTTTTTTTTTTGTCAAAATTCACTCGTCAATGTTATGAGTAATTTAATAATAATTAATAGATTGAAAAAATGGCCGAAATTAACGCAATTTTGTTTACTTCCTATGCCTGCTGACCTGAGACCGGTGTCAGACAGCGTTACTTGCAGGTTGTGCGAAGGTGTGGGTATGTTTATTTGTGCTTTAGAACAGTAACAGTAACATTTAATTTCTCTGATTCACTCCTTTATTTTTGCCATCGGCGCTATCTCTCTTTACCTCGCTCGACCATGGCTGTGCTGCGCTCTCTCTCTCCCTCTGTCTCAGCGGACCTTAAACTGCAGTATATGAACAATCTACGGTCTTACACATCAAATTAGGAGCAACTTAGTGATTCCACCGCCATGCACAGTTGTATAAGCAGCTGAGAGCCACATATGTGGAAGCACCTCTGCAGCGATGGCTGGAACCTGATCATGTAACAGACTGGTCTGTCTCAGTAACTGACTGAACAACCAATGGTTTGTATGCAGTCAAACAGAGTGAAAAAGGTTCACCATTCTGAACTCTCATCTGAATATCTTGTTTTTTTCAAATTTGCTGGACTGTTGTGGAACTTCATTTGGCACTTCTTTTGTATTTTTCTACATCAGGTCATCTATATGTATATTTAGTCTTTTGATTTTGAACGAGAGGAGAGAGCTGCAGAAGGAAGGTGTGTATTTTCATTCTGGCGTTGTTTCCCCCTATTTCGGGTCCTGCAGCGGAAAAACAACTAATTACAGTGTAAGGACATTTTTTTCCCACAGTTGTATTTCTGATGGCTGCTGTGACGTTGCTAGTGAGCAGATTCAGCACAACAGCTGAAAATAAGCATTAAAATATGCATGTGAATAAGGGGGAAGATCGGTACATTTAGCTGTAATTTGAGACAGCTGATTTACAGTTTTGTAGACAGACATGGACAGAAATGTATAACTGCTGCCACAAACCAGCCAATCAGAATGGAGCACAGAATGATGTGCTCATTACATCCAGGTATCTTCTTGTCAGATATGCATAGTTGAAATTGCTGTTTGATAAGATCTGTTCTAGCAGAACTTTTCAAAGAAGATTTAATCATACTGGCTATAAAATCATTAACTATCATGAGACGCTGCTAACACAGATAGATGCAGTTGCAAAAATAATTATAATTCTCTACATGTTCTGCTTATAGTTAACACAGCGATGGTGCCTGCTGTTGCACTCTCTGAAAACAAGCACAAAATGGAAGAAAATTTCAGACAGCTGCTCTATAAACTTCATTTAAGGCTCCAAAACTCCACTGAAGGCAGCGATAATTTCTTTCTTCCTCTTTCTGCCTCGTTTCCACATCTGTTCATCTCTGCGTATTGAAGGACCAAAGGCCATCTTTCTCTTTCAGTCTGACTCTCTCTTGCCCTCTCTCTTCCTCCATCTCTCCATTTCTCTCTTATTTGCTGCCAGATGAAATGCATACATGCTCCAACGGTATAACAGAGAGACACCACGAAGTGAACAGATGTTGAAACAGATGGGTGGATTGAGAGAGGTGTTGAAGAAACAGCAAGACAGAGCAGAATATCATTTTAATAAATATGATTATAGATTATTAACATATCCTTCTTTCTCTGGGGTCGGCTCATTACGACATTCATGGCAACGTAAACAGAAGTTAAATATTAAGCAGATCAGAAACCAAGAGACTCTGAGGAAGCTTGGGGAGTTATTTTATTTTTGTTTTTTTTTCTGCCTTATGAATTGTGAATGAGGTGGCATGAAGAAGGATGGGTGTTAAAATTAACAGATACTTAGCGCTGACGCATCAAAGTGCTCACAACCATGATCGTAATTGTAGTTCCAGTATGACAATTTCCAAAAGGAACAAAATTAAAGTGAGTATATGCTTTCATCATTTTTCTGTCTGTCTACTATATAATGCTATAATATCATTTTGTATATAACATTGTACATTATAATATTGGATGTGAAATCACTTCACTGGTCTCCATGAGTTTATTCCATGAACAGCATGTGAACGAAATACACATCACGTCACGTCCAAAATGATCAACTTCAGATGCCGTTTTTTGATCTGTTAACACATATAGCCTACTGCTATATGGTGGAATGGCTAAATCCACCATTTTATCACAATAAGCAGGTACATAATACAATATTTACCAAAGAGACATCCTGATGTAATCTGTCCACTCTCAAAATCCAGAGCAGATTCAGAAGCTATTATGGATGTTTATCAGGTTTATTTTTTTGAACAGAGGACAAGAAAAAAGAAAATAAGCACACGACCACCACTACCACTACTACCACCTATTGTCACTGCATCCTAAAAGGCAGACCTCAAAGTAATCTACAAACCCCATTTCCAGGAAAATTTCTTAAACCAGAAAAAGATGTAAAGAAGTAAAATGTTTGATTTATTAATTCGTTTTAAAATTACATATAAAAGATTTTCAGTGTTTTTACTGACCAACTTAATTGTTTTTTGTAAATAATAAAACTAATTCAGATTTGACACTCAAAAATATAAATAAAGCAATTAGCAGGTTGAGCGGATCATGATTGGAAATAAAAGCAGCATTGAACAAAGACTCAGTCTTAATGTTCTCCAGATTTTGTGCCAGACTTCATAAGAGAATTGAAAATTAAATTAAAATAAATATTTCTCAATGCAAGACAGCAACTAATTGAGGTCTTTCATCATCTATGATACATACTGTTGTGAAAAGATTCAGGGAGTCCAGGGAAATCTCAGTGTGTAAAGGCCAAGGGTGGGAACCACTGTTGAATGTGTGTGACCTTCGACCCTCGGGCGGCATTGCATGAGAATCCGTCATGCTACAGTGATGAATATAGCCACATGGACTCAGGCGGACTTTGGAAAACCGTTGTCAGTCTGCTGCTGCATCCAGAAATGCAAACTGAAACTCTATTACACAAGGAGGAAGCCATGTATAAATTCTGTGCAGATACACTGCCGAGATCAGATTAGCTCATCTCAGAGGGACAGTAGAAGTGTATGCTGTGGTCATACAAGTCCATGTTTCAGCTCATTTTCAGGAAAAAAAGATGTCGGGTTCTACGTCTCAAAGATGAAAAAGACCTTCCAGACTGTTATCAGCGAAATGTGCAAAAGCAGCATCTGTG
Organism: Coranthus polyacanthus; assembly: GCA_037367275.1. Classification (NCBI taxonomy): domain Eukaryota; kingdom Metazoa; phylum Chordata; class Actinopteri; order Kurtiformes; family Apogonidae; genus Coranthus; species Coranthus polyacanthus. Next base: position 6,727,003 of record JAPQRN010000018.1, read on the forward strand.
CCCACATGTCAGACCTGCATATGTGTGAAGGTACTATTGATGTGAAGGCATAGATTGTATTTCACAGATATCTTCTCTCTGAAATCCGTGGTTATTTCAGCAGGACGACGCAGGCCTCATTCTGCAACCGTTCCAACTGCGTAGCTTCATAGTCAGACTGCGCCTGTGCTGGACTGTCTTGTTAGCAGTCCACATCTGTCTCCCATTGAAAGGCGTAGACATCGTGAAGAGGAGAATCAGCAGCTCAAGTCCTGTCAACAGCAAGAAAGTACAACAATTAGTATCTTCGGTTTCAGTAAAAAGAAGGAGATGTGACATCGTGGTAAACAAGTCTCTGTCCAAACAGGCATCAAAATACAAAGTTGATCAGTGAAAACATTGAAAATCTTTTCTTTGTACTTTTGTCACTTAAGTAAAGGTTCAAATGAATTAAGAAATCACTTATTTTATTCTTTATCTTTGTATTTTAGAAAATGTCCCAACTTTTACGGGAATGGGGTCTGTATTATAATTATAGTGAGGCATCCTGAACTGACAGAGTTTAGGCGTCTTTTGAGCTATTTCTGAATATTATTATTAACTCCTCACACCAAA